>OX328127.1:19348437-19613437 GCA_946811695.1 Gonocerus acuteangulatus
GTTCTTCAAAAGACAATCTTTAAAATTAAGCCGTTTAAACCAATTGTTAAATATTGGATAATCTTTCTCCTTTTTTAGCCAACGAGATGTATCCTTCTTGAGATGTTACTTGTATATGTGGTGATGCAGGATCCCTAGCGAGTCTGTAATAATTGACTCAGCCAGTTTGGACAAATATTCAACTCCTATTTCGCATTCTTCAAAAAGTGTTTCTTTGGTATTTGAATTGGCTCCTTTTACTTCGAACCAGATACCACTTTCCTCGAAATTCTTATTTAGATATGGAATACATTACCTTTTTGTCTTTATCTATTTTAGAGGTTTGGTCGGTATGTGTATTCGTCTTCCTTGTATTGCGGAATGCAGCTCATCAGCGTTGCAAGGTACAGGTCAGGTTGCAGTAATATCCGAAGTTCTGAATGATCTGCAACTTGAGTTGCAATTAAGGAACTATAAGAGCCCTCAACGAGCGCTCTACCGAGTATCCTCCTTGGAATGTACGACGACCAGCCCGGTGCCCGTGAGTGGAGACTGGTAATCCGTTTAGTCCCGGACCAGCCCCGAGCTCTAATTGGGATCCTGAGCTAAAGCAGTTAAGAGTTTTGACGTGGTAGGGGTGGGGCTCGTCTTTACCCTAACTCCGTTACCCCCTTCTCCGAGAGGGTTTGCTGAACAAGTTAGAGTCCGATACGAAATTAGTTTAAGTCGCTGGTCACGTGGACTTCCGTCCTCCACTGATTCCTCAAGCTACCCCTATCATGTCTTCCCAGGGATCCTTCAGGGATCAAGTTCCTAACCCTGTGGTTTCTGAACTTGTCTAACTGTCAATTTCGTCGCACTGACCAACGCAATATTTCGAAATTCCATACCGACTGATTTTCCATATCCCAAATATATAGGATCAAATTTTGTGTTTTAGTATTCTTCGCAGTGTGTCCTTTTCTGATTGAATGCTTGTTTCTCGAGCGGTGGTCATCTTTGAGTCCACTGGGAAATTATGAATCAGAAAAATTCCGGTAACCTTAAGGCTGTATGTAAAAAAATGCATTTTACAGCATACCCCAAAACAGCTCCACATTTTTACTAGAGAACTTTACGAACGCCCAGGCAAAAGGACAATTCCTTCAACGAGACGAAGTAATTTTATCCTGGTTTTGGACAGGACACACTCTACTTAACCTTTCACAGTTACTAGACAAAACAGAATACCCAATTGTAAATAATGCAACAGAACTCTGACTGTCAAACATATACTGACAGACTTTAGACATGACAGCAACTTGAAAATTCCGACTTCTAACACAGGACATCCCATCAATCAAAATACTTCTTACTCACCTAAAATCGACACTTTGTTATTCGGAGATAAAACTATATGTATTCTGCTTTCCTGATGAGTTAATCGCATCCGTCGCTCACTATAACAACAATAATAATAATAATAATAATAATAAATAAATAAATAAAATATTTTCCCTGAAATTGGGCTCCTAAATTCATAATCACTCAAACAAATACCACTTTCCTTATTTTATTGTTTTCTGGCACAATCATTATCACTATTTCAGGTTTTACATTTATGAGAATAGATTTCATTCGATTATTTCATAAAATCAGCCCCCTCCCCCCTATGTTTCATCTAAATTTTCTTTAGCATCAATTCTTTATCAATTATATTGATTTCGTTTGGAGGGCTACAGCTCTTTCAACAAGTTATCCTAAAATGACCTTGCCTCAGACTAGACAGGAACATTTCTTGCGTCTGTTTGTTCCAGTCCACGCTTAGTTGATGGCACTGACTGAACAAAAAGAGTATTTTCACGATTAACTGCCATCAGTGTTATGTTAGCGAAACACCACAATACGTAGCTAGTTTGTAAATTATAATATCAGTTATAACCATTAAGGAAATGTTGTTTATGTTTGGTGGGCTCTTTGAATAAGCCATGCTGTGATGGGGTCAATGTGAAGGCAGCCTAAGGTCAAGGATGGAGGGGGAAATCCCGACGTAAGGCCGTACACGTGGATAATGAACGAAACAAGACTGGTTGTAGACTTGACTACCTTCTTGACCACTGTTGATGAAGGGTTGAAAATGTTTTCATTCTGCTATAAACATAAAGAGGCTAAAGAGATGCTAGGTATATCTTTAGCCTATGATTCTTATCACCATTGAGGTGATAAGAACTCAAGGAACAGTTGGAATTCGCCTAAGAAAAACAGTCTGATTTTCCGAAAAATCTGTAATTGAAACGTTTCGGCTTAAACGTTCAGCTTAAAAAACAAAACAAGCTAATATACAGAATTAATGAAGTATCTATCAGGAATTGCTCCCCGAAATGTTTTACAACATTAAATTATATTTGCGACGTTTCGAACCTGTTTAGGTTCACCATCAGTCACCTTAAATTAAGTCGTGTTATGGTCTACTATAATTTTGACAATTTCATATTAAGGCCCATCAATTTTGACTTTTTACAGTAAAACGTTACATTCACTCTGAATCATAAGGGAACATCCCCAAGGGTCCGGAGCCAATTATTATGCAAATTTGTAGATGTTTGTCCAATATCGGACTGTTTTTCTTTGCCGAAACCCAAATACATATTTGTTGATTTCTCAGGGATGCTAGTTTATGAATGTTTAACAGGAGGTTGTGCAAAAATAATAAAAGAAAGAAATAGAAATTAAAATATAGTATAATGTCTTCTGATGATACACAAAATGATATAATAACTAAAATATTGAGTAATAATAATCTGTTTATAAACAATGTCTTTTGCGGAACACAATAAAGCACTAAAGCGGAATACAACTCAGAAAGGAACAGACTAGAGAAGAGAGGTTACGCACCCAGTGTTGCCACTAGCCTGTGTTCATTCTCAAAATGGCTACCTAAAATTATTTACAGCAGGGGTGCCCCAGGTGACAGATATGTGAGACAACCGGGAGGTTACCCACTGTTACAAATGTGACAACCTGCCAGGAGAATGTAATCATTCAATAATGGAGTCCTCTGCCAACCTTTTAGTGAGTCATATCAGAAACTCGAATTGATAAGGGATCAGACATTACCGGAGCATAACAAAGATGCCAAGTTTTCCCACCGTACCATCCTAAGCACCTGGAAGATTCTCATGGAGTCAATAGATTCTGGTCGAAGAGAAATAAGGAACCGAGTTGAATCCGGTGGGACTTGAGAAATGGCTGGGGGTTATCAGAAGAAGCCTAGGGGCAGACCGAACTCCTATCAGCAGTCTACAGCCCTCCAGGACCTTTGGCACTGCTACTCAGTCTTCCGAAACTCGAGGTGGGGTTCGATAATGAATTACTTTTTTAGTGTTTTTAGTTTTTTTGTTCATCGTCCTGTTGATATGCTCATTAATTATAGACTAATGTTCCATGATATATTCATTAATTCCATATAATGCAACATTTAAAATGGTTAAAAGGACACACAGGTATAAAGGGAATGAAGTAGCAGATCCTCGTACTCAAATTATATATGACAAAATTTCCTAATTAAATTCGAGTTTTCATCAAAATACCGAAGCCTGACTATGTCTACCTTCGAAAAAAACATATAATACATTTTTTTTTTTTTTGCTACGAGAAAAATAATTTTACAATTTGTAAAAGTTGGAGAGGTTATATATCATACCTTGTTTTGTTTGTTGTACTCCTTTGAAATCCTGACCCAAGAAGGTCAAGACGTTGTTCCCCCTGGTCAGCGTCGAGACACATGGCACCCACGTGGCAAGAAATCCTGTTCTGACCACCCTTTCCTGACCTCTAACCCAGAAGTTCTTCGCCAGCACTTCTGGAAGTAGATATGATGATATGAATATTGGAATATTAAATGCTCTACATATTCTTTTTAATTTAAATTCAGTAACTAAGGGGCAATACTACCGTGTCATTTTTTTGCACCATTTTTTTAAATAGGCTTAAATGCTTCCTTAACTAATAAAAAATTATATCCAGGACTATTTATGGGCCAGAACAATTTTTAAATTTGCCTCAAAAAATTCGATTTTTCAACTAAAGTCACGATATATTTCCAAATTAAAAAAAACCTTTTTTCTTTTTTTTTTATCTTAATTACAAGAAATTATGAAAACAAAAATAAATAAACTTTTTGATACATTAAACTTTAAAGTAGATTTTCTTAAAACTATGTTTTCACAAATTTTAACTTCAGTTCCCTAATGAATTTTGCTAGTAGAGATTTTTCCATTCATTGAATTATTTCGATTTTATGGCCGATTTTCGACGGATTTTTTAAAAGAAAATAAAGAATTGTTCACTATTTTCGAAAAAAAAAATATTTCTTAAAAATCCTTTGTAGGTACTTTATTAGATTTTGACCTTCTTCTTTCAAAATTTATTTTAATTTTTTGTTATAGTTTAAGAATTGCTGCCTGCAGACTATCGCCCTTGAAAAAGAGGGGGTTTCATTCGTCAGGCACAGCTTCCCTATTTTGTTTTCGAATAATTAATTTGTTTTCTTTCTTGGGTTACTTTATCATCCCATATAAAACTCATGACATAAAGAATTGAAAAATATTGATTACTTTGTTATCCAATAATTAAAGAAAATGTCTTTGACCACACAAGGAAACCCGTGGTTTTGCTCTGAATGGCGTTTTTGCGAATTTCTTAAGCCTGGTAAGGGCTGGAGACGGTTTTCTCCTTGATACTTGTGACGACAGAACACCACCTGGATTGCTTCCGATGTCGAGGAATGGATATGAATAACATCTTGAGCAGCCCTCATTCCAGATTCGTGTATGGCATGTCGATTTTATAAAACGTCATTTATGTATAGCTCGTGAAATGTATTTATTACAGGTGGAGCACATTCGCGTGATAACAGTATGCATGTCTCTTGACATTGGATATCTCATTAATAACTAGCGTGTAGATAGAATCTAGGCAAAATGTTAGGTTGGACCAAGGCCAACGCATGGCCTTTGGAAAGGGAGCTTATTACCTTTTGCCAAAAGGCGAAACAAGCCTAGAAACTTTGGACGTTTCTCACTGTGGAGTCATATATCTTGCGTTGCTTCAACCATGGCCTGCCCTGAAGGAAAACATCTTCGAATAGTGGAACAATTCATATTATACAACAGTCCATTTAATGTGTGCAACAAATCCACGGTGAGACTCACAAATATTTTGCAGACTGAGGATTGTGGACTAAGGCTTTGTTAGGACAGGGAAGTGGTTGTAAGAGGGTGGACTGTCCCCTCGGGGGGGTTGAAGAGTCCGAGAGTAGGCCGTTTAATTGGCGGAGGAGCGGAGCTATTGATTTCCATGGGGGGAAGGGGGGGGGTGGCCATTACCAGGACTCCGGTGGGGGTTCTTTCATTTGCATAATGGAGGTGGGGGTGCTTAGAACCCCTTACCCATGGCGGATCTGCTGACCGCACCTTACAGCACCGACGACAATACCTAGCGGCACTTACTCAGGGCTCCTGCCTTTTACTCAGATTGCTCGTGAGTAATGGCTCAGCCTTCCTCCGATGTGGGGTCCATTACAGGCAACGAATATTGCCGGCTTCTATTGAATGGGGATACTTTGAATACTCAGTAAAACTTTACTCAATCTAACTTATCGAGAAAATCCTTAATAATAATTATAATAAGAGGCCCGGTGGTCGTGAGTGTTAATGCGTTACTAATCAGTACCTAGGGTAGTGGGTTCGATCCTCACCAGGAGTGCTGGCTTTTCTTCCCATTCCTAGCTAGAAAAGTGGGATAACCTGTAGATAACCAGTTCCAAAAATATGTTTTCTTTGGCTTTACTAGGATTCCAGGTAACCGTTTTATATGATATGGAGCGACCGGAATCTAATGAGACCATTTTCAAGGACACGTCTATAACCGTTGCGAAGAAACGGTATATTATAGATTTTTAATATTATAGACCTATGAAAAGAGACCATCGCCTAAGTTACGGGTCTGAAATAAATAAATACATAAATAATCTCTTATCCTTCGCTCTCTCTAATCCGGCGATCTCTCTAATCCGTCGCTCTCTCTAATCCGGCGGTCTCTCTAATCCGGCGGTCTCTCTAATCCGGCGGTCTCTCTAATCTGGCGGTCTCTCTTAGCCGTCGCTCTCTCTAATCCGGCGGTCTCTCTAATCCGTCGCTCTCTCTTATCCGTCGCTCTCTCTAATCCGGCGGTCTCTCTAATCCGTCGCTCTCTCTTATCCGTCGCTCTCTCTAATCCGGCGGTCTCTCTAATCCGTCGCTCTCTCTTATCCGTCGCTCTCTCTAATCCGGCGGTCTCTCTTATCCGTCGCTCTCTCTAATCCGGCGGTTTCTCTAATCCTGAGGTCTCTCTTATCCGTCGCTCTCTCTAATCCGGCGGTTTCTCTAATCCGGAGGTCTCTCTTATCCGTCGCTCTCTCTAAGCCGGCGGTCTCTCTAATCCGTCGCTCTCTCTAATCCGGCGGTCTCTCTAATCCTGAGGTCTCTCTTATCCGTCGCTCTCTCTAATCCGGCGGTTTCTCTAATCCGGAGGTCTCTCTTATCCGTCGCTCTCTCTAATCTGGCGGTCCCCGAGAGGAATGAGTGACGGATCTAGACCATCTCGAGGATTCCTACAAAACCTTCCCTTCCTAGCTAGCCAAACATTTCCCATATTTCATTGAATGGATTTGACTTCCATTCAAAGGCATATATGTTTCATTTTATAGGGAGGAACTTGTATTTCTACTTAGAAAATAAACGTTTCTACTAAGGCACCTGCGGCTGAAAAGCCTGATTTTAGCCACTCGAACATTCACCGCGAGTGGAGTGCAAGTTTTAAAAGTAATTTTAATAATAAGAACCATTTTAAATAATCATTATTAACATATTATTATATCCTCAAATTATAGGGTTTTCCAAAAACATAAGTGACCACTTCTAACTCAATTCTCCAATCCGGTATTTTTCTAATCCGTCTGTACCCCGGTCCCGATGACGCCGGATTAGGGAGACTCTCCTGTATCTAGAAACTGGTAGGTAAATCGTAGTAAATAAAAAGGATCTATTTGAAAGCTTCTTAAATATCATAGAAAACAAAATCTTTCATGTGATTTTCGATGTAGCGATCTTATTTGGATAAATCGGTGCTTAAATGGAATGATTTTTGCTTAGGATACTATCAGTTTCCTGTTGTGCTTAGGATACTATCAGTTTCCTGTTGTGCTTAGGATACTATCAGTTTCCTTTTGTGCTTAGGATACTATCAGTTTCCTGTTGTGCTTAGGATACTATCAGTTTCCTGTTGTGCTTAGGATACTATCAGTTTCCTCTTGTGCTTAGGATACTATCAGTTTCCTTTTGTGCTTAGGATACTATCAGTTTCCTTTTGTGCTTAGGATACTATCAGTTTCCTGTTGTGCTTAGGATAATATCAGTTTCCTTTTGTGCTTAGGATACTATCAGTTTCCTGTTGTGCTTAGGATACTATCAGTTTCCTGTTGTGCTTAGGATACTATCAGTTTACTTTTGTGCTTAGGATACTATCAGTTTCCTTTTGTGCTTAGGATACTATCAGTTTCCTTTTGTGCTTAGGATACTATCAGTTTCCTTTTGTGCTTAGGATACTATCAGTTTCCTGTTGTGCTTAAGATCTTGCTTCTCTTTAAGATTTAATTTTACCATTTTAAATATATTTACATCTTTTAAATAACATTAAGACAAAATATTAGTTGTTTCTATTCTGAGCCTTACAAATAAATAAATAAAGGAATAAGAACGAAAACGCGCTAAGATGACGATCTTCCTGCGAGTTGTATTTTAACTTAATTTACACACAGTATCTGCGTTATGGAAACGAATTAGAATTGTTAATCCTACCTGCATATCTGTGTGTATTTGCTGTTTTAATAATCGAGCTGAGCCTAGACCCGGCAAAGGTAAGCCCTCTATAGACAACCAGCAGCTTCTCTGCCTGTACTTTGTACACATTAGGTGTTCTCGAAGTGTTAATAAGATATCTTCAACTAATTAGAGTGGAAATTGAGTTTAAAAAAATAATCAGGCATTAAATAAAATAATAAACTCGTACTATTAATAAGTAAACAATTATGACCGATAATATATTATATAAGATATAATATATCTTAGGGTCACATTAATAAATAATAAAAAGTTAGCAGCAATCAACTTTTCATAATATGATTCAACCAACTAACAAGAACTTTTATTAGAAAAATCAGTTTAGTCGTTTAATATCAAAACCAGCTCTATAATTTTTTATAAATTTAACAGGAGTACTCACTTCGTCGGTACATATACTAAAATTTAACATGAGCTACATAAAACATTCTTTATACAGCGTTTTATAAGCGGATTGAGATAACTTTGTTCAAAATCGCAATTCAATGTGATAGTATCAACCAAGGAGTACCAAATATCAAATAAAAACTTGTATACAAAATGCATGCATTGAGCTGTTTTTATAATAAACATCTCAGTATTTTTTTTTTCCGGCGTAACTACAACTTTGCCATTAGTACCGGGTTATCTACAGGGTGCCACCCTTTTATAATGCCAACAGCACGTTGTCGGTCACCCATTCAGGTACTGGCCACGCCCGACGTTGCTTAACTTCGGTGATCTACGGGAACCGGTGTATTCAACGTGGTTATGGCCGTTGGCAACATCTCAGTAATGACAAAGAAAGGATATTTACTGTATGTAATTAATTAATTAACGTCGGAACATAATAAAAAAAAAGGCAAGAATTAATTTTTTTTTAAACTAACAAATAATATGATTTTCTACAATAGTAAAACAACTGATATTGTTTAATTAACAGATTTCATAAAAATAAAGGTATGAATTATAAAAATATAAATGTATACCAAAATATTTTGGTGATTTTCAAGACGTTTGGACGTGGTCCTTAGAACAGAAAGGTTACCGTCCATAGGCTAAATAATTAAACTTAGCTTGTCTTAGTGCCCCTGAAGAGGCATCAAAGAATTTAAAACCGAAATGGCGAAAGGGAGATTTTAAAAAAGTGCCTAGTATTTGAGAGTGTTCTTATTTTGTTCCTATTTTTACATATGAAGGGCTCAATGCCAAAGGCGACTAACCCACAATTAGAAAAAAGTGAGAAAATTTGACATAAAGTTAAGAAGAATCTGAAAAAAAATTTGAAATTATTTTAATTGAACCAATTATCATTATTTCTGTCACCAACACTATTTTTTCCAGATTCTACTTAATTTTAAGTCCAATTTTCTCAGTTTGTTCTAATTGTGGGTTAATCGCCTTTAGCACTGAGCCCTTCATATGAACAATTTATAAACATTAAGGTTATTTAAAGCATTGAGGAAGATGTGTCGCGATAATTACTTAATGGTAAAACTGAAAGAACAAATTGTACTACCATAAAAAGCGGATAACAATAAAAACCAACAAAATAGTAAAAAAGTGGAATATAATGGAACGTTTACACACCCTTTGTAAATATTATTGGTTCTCGTGTATTGTGCGACCCCAAATCCACTAGAAAAAGCGACCGAACACCTAGAGAGCCTGTAATCCACCGGGATCCAGGTGAGCCTGTGTGTCATTTTTTTTACCCCAGATTTTTTTTTTGTTGCCTTTTTTTTACCCCGGAAAGCAGCCCCCATTGTCGATCCTAAGTACCTGTCACCCCGAGTTACCCTTCCTTCCCCCCAGGTATGTTCCATGTCTCCCCTATCCAGGGCTTTCCCAGACCAGTCTAATGGGTGATATATAGCAAGCGGCTGGGACCAACCCTTTCGCTCCCAGATGCAGCTTCGCCAAACCTTTCAGACATAAAAAGGACTTGTATTATAGGCATATTTTCTCGCTCCACTTGATTCTTCAACCCTTTTATAGAAAAGGGGAGGGATATATTGTCCTTTTCTCCCCTAGATACTGTATCGTCCGTAAAAAAATATTGGCACTGTCATTTCTATTCAACCGAAAATTTTTCTTTTTTTTCTCCATAAAGTAAATTGAATTTATTGCTTACGCTTAAATAGACATGAGCAATTATTTAGCTCAAATTCTATTATTCGAAATTTGAAAAGATTTCTTCATATATCTATACAATTTATTTATTTACTGGCTGTTACCCGGCGTGCCACGCTACACCTACTTTCTGCATCTAGAAAAGCAAAAATAAATTAGAAAAATTAGAACAAACATACACACAGACAGATGGTAGACGTTCTTCACCTATCCTACGAGATTTGCTGGATCGAAACGTACCAGTGTGCCAAGTTTGGTCAAAATCGGTCAAACAGGGTGGATTTTTATAAGGAACGAACAAACAGACACGTGATTTACGAGTATATATATATATATATATATATATATATATATATATATATATATATATATATATATATATATATATATATATATATACTACTTCACAAACCAACCTTGATCTGCTTCAAGTACTGCTAAAATTATACTAATCGTTGCTTATGAAATGTCGAAACTATTTTTGTTTTTTATTTATTGACACTCTTTGCAGCTTTTACGAAAAATTTGGTAAACTTTTACATTGATACATGATTGATCATTTTAGATGTTTTTACATAGATAGAATGTAAATATAATTTTACATACATAGTGATGGAACTTTAAATCTCATACACTTTTACAGAGAGTTATAATTCATAATATGAATTATAACTCTCCGTAAAATTAATAAATAAATATTATTTAAATACTTAGGGTTTAATTCATTACTAAATAATAAATATTGTTTATTATCAACTTATTCAACCTGTCTATTACCTATTTACAATGTTAAACTAAACAAACTTAATTAAAGTAATTCTTCTGTTAATACTTTCTATTAACAATGATGTTAAAAATTAAACTAATAAAAAAAAAATTATGATGGTGTAAGCAATGATAACTTGATTTGTAGTTGTTCAGGAGAGCCAATTTTCCATAACTTTGAACAATTTAAATTTGTTTCTTTGTTGCTTATAGAAACAGTTAAAAGAAAATTGTTAACATTTTTATTGACATTGATAGGTAATTGGAAGTTTTCATCATAGTGAAACATAACCAAGTCCTCCACATGGTGTCTTTTACCTCTAATGAAAACAGATATGATATTATTTTTCCCTATCTTATCATTGTTATTAACGCAGGTTAGATATGTGGGTCTCGTTCAGAGATCTGGATCATCTGTTTGGAGCAGTTCTATTGGTCTATTCCTAGGAGCACTTCTATTGGCCATTGTGTTTCCCTTTCTATTTAGAACACAAATGTTACAAATCGTTGATCATACTTGTATATTGGCAATAACTCAATTGATGTCTTAATCCAAATCTCAGATTCAGCGATGGTCCAGATCTCTGGGAGCCGGTTCTTTAACCTGCTAATACGTAAGTACCTGTATTTGAATTCTTCTTTTTCCCCCCTCAATCTTTGATAAATTCAGTACATAATATCCCAGGAAGTAGGATTTCCTACTACCTTCCCTAGAGGATTCCCGGACTACTGAGAATCTCTTAGAGCCGAGAGAAAGTCCGGGATAGCTTCTGAAGGCTAATGGGTAAGGATTAGGCCGGAGATAACAAGGGATGATTTTTTGCCGGGAAAAACCGTGCCGTAATCCCTCCGGCCGATGCCCTCGGATCTCCCGACTAAAAAAAGCCCGCCCCCACCCTGCACCCCCTCTATACCCTCCAATTTACATCACAAATGGCCACTGCTTGTCTGTTAGCTGAAGGAAATTAATTTGCATCCGAAATGGGCCGATTGGTCCATCCACCGTCCCCTGCTATTCTTCTGAACGCCGATGCTTCCAGAAACTGCGGAACTCTGATTCATACAATCTAAATACTCAATAAAATAAATAGTGACCCAAAATCGCAACAGTGCTTCTTGAGTAGGCAAAACGTTAATAAATCAAATTCTAAATTAACAAAATCATGAATTAATTAATACGGCTCTACATATTTCGCATCACGGGAATCCTCTTCAGGACCCTAAAAACTTGATACAGCCAAATGGAACACAGTTAAACCTTTTCCTAGAATGGCAACGACATAGCTAAATACGCAGTCATGGCGAAGCAATACACCAGAAATACTATTATTAAAATACTTTAGAATACTTATTGTTAAACCACCGGTACCTGAAAGGTGCATATTTTTTTTTTCGGAACACGGTTAGCAGCCGCGTTTTGGCGGGCTCTCCGCTTTAGTATCTTCCGGATTTCCGTTTTTCCACCGGCCAGTCACAATGACGCCTTTTTGTGAGCTCAGCAGTGGCTGCCCCCGTCACCTCTCAGGTGCTGCGCGACAACTCACGTAAGTTTTACAGATATAAGATATCTACACGTTTCGTTCTCTATCTTACTATGCTATCATCTATGAGCATGTGGGTGAGGTTATTCGATCATAGAATAAATGAGAGGAGTAAAAATTGGTCTTCACTGCTAGGTACAGCGTCACTATTCCTGTGATTTCCTAACCTTTTTTACATGAATATCATGTAGGATAAGATTTAAGATGGCCTCGTATATACATTTTAGCAACATAGGATCACAGAACGTTGTTATTATTTCATATTCATGTGTTTTATGTACAAATATTATATTTTATTGATATATTTCGTATTTTATGTACTTACGATTCCACAGTACCTAGCAATAGTGTAGTCATAAAACATGATCCTTTTTTTTAAGAGAATCAGAAATTTGACACTTATACCAATAACAGCAGAGTATAGCCGTAAAAACTCCTATACATAGATTGATTATTCAATTTCATACTTTATATTAATATTTTATTTCATATCGAACATGATATGATTTTATTTAATCGAAAACGATGGTTTCTTATGTCCCCCGCAAAAACGAAAGTGTTGGTTGTTGGCTTTGTTGTTGCAATTTAGAACTTTTTAAATCAATTGTCGACGAGCCAATAAATTTATTGCGGCCATTAGACTCGTAATGCAATCCATTGCCCAGCTATAGCCGAGCTGTTTTTCCAGCAAAACTCCCGCTAATAAAAGTAACCATCCTGTTTTAGGGTATGTTACGAGATCCATAAGAAGGGTGGCCTTGGAAGGGAAGAAGGAAGAGATAGCGTGTGGAAGGGTCTATGCGGATGTGTTAGTGTGTAAGGCGCATATGCGTGTGCTACGGAAACACGCCCTATAGAAATACCCCTTAGCCGGACCCTCGATAAATAAACATATGCCTTATAAACTAGCCTTCCTCCCTTCCTCCCTTATAGAGACTCTTCCTATTTCCTCTACTCCCTTCGGGTTCGTTTGTATTAATTTCCTTTCGGCAATTCCTTCATATAAAATACATAGGACGCTCCCCTTTCTACCATCGCTCTTCCTATCAGTAGCCCTATCTACATTCGGCTGTAGAAAGCAAATCTACTAACCAGATAAATATTACATTAGTGAATGGATCGATTTTATATTCTTTCCAAGAAGTTTTCATTCATTCAACAAGCTTTTTAGCGCATTTCCTCCTTCCCTTCATTATTCGTATAAGCGCATGGACACTATAACAATCGTATCAGGAGTCGAAAATAATTGTTTTTACCTTTATTGATAATTAGAACAATATGTTATACATATTTCCAGTAATTTTGCTGGCTATGGAACAATAACTTTGTGAGGCATGATGTGTGAATATGTACAATTACATAACACACTAGAACAATAAATTTTGAGCATTGTAGATGGCATGTTAAAACAAATTGTCTCTAGGCCACCGCCACTTCAGCCATCTATGAGGATTTTGTGGATTATGGAAGGAGGATAGGGAGTTTATCAAAGGATTTGGATGGCCAGGGAGATTGGAATGGAACTTCTGATAGACTGATTTGGCCAGGGATTGGATAAAGGGGATATTGAAATCCTTATGCAGGGTTAGGTTCGCGACATAGTAAGGAGCATTGGATATTTTTCGAAGGATTCTTCGGGGAAAAAAAATTGTTAACTTTTATTTTAAAAAAGTAATTTTTGACACTTTTACATTTATTTCCATATAAAAAAAGTAAAAATACGAAAATAACTTTTCCGGTTTAAACTTTTTTACATTTCTTTTACTGTTATTTTTCAACATCAAAAATAAAAGTTTTAAAGTAACACTGGCAAAAAAGTGGTCATTTCCAAAGACACCATACATATATTCCGTTTCACCCCATCAAGTCTGGTTTAAGAGCATTTGAAGATCAAATTTCGTACGAAGTCGTTAATGAAGAAATAACTAGAGCTTCCGTGGTTTTGAGGGTCGCTGAAGTCGAATCTGAGGTCTGTTTCACCATATCGACGCAAAATTAATGTAATTTCAAGGACAAATATGTTCGTTTTGTAAACAATGAATCTACAGACAAAATTCTTCTTTTTTTTTTCTTTTTTTTTAAATAGACATATTTGTCCTTGAAATGAACTTGATTTTCCACTGATGGGGTAAAACAGAGCTCGGATTCGAATTCAGAGACCCTCAAAACCATGGAAGCTTCAGTTATTTCTTCTATAGCGACTTCATACGATATTTGACCTTCAAATGCTCTTAAACCTGACCCTTGGAAAATACCACTTTTTTTGTGTGTGCCTGTGTAATTGTTATTAAAATAATTAATAGGAAAAAACATTCAAACACATTTAAAATATGAAGACATTTATTATAAAATATAACTAGGTATTTTTTATGGAAATATTTTATATTTTTATTTCCTTTTCTTTTTATTCTATAGAACGGTTGTTTTTTTGTTTTTTTTTTATTATGATTTCTGTTAGTTTTCATATTTTTAGGATAAAATCACCAACAATCGTACATCTGACCAAAACTAACTGCCTTTGATTCTGTAATGATTTCATCGCCTCTGCTCCGGAACTCAAAATAAATAAATAAATAATATGATAATAATAATAATATAAATAAAAATTTTGGGGCCAAACTGTGCACACTTGGCCATGATATTTGAACTGAACCTGTGTGGCCTCACATTTACATTGAGTGTAGAACATGCAAAAACTTTGGGGCCAAACTGTGCACACTTGGCCATGATATTTGAACTGAACCTGTGTGGCCTCACCTTTACATTGAGTGTAGAACATGCAATCATTTCTTGCAAAACGTTTCCTAAACAAGAGCAAAATATATATGTAGATAGATAGATAGATAAAATTCTGTATTTTGTTTGAAAAACTGTTACAGTGGTCTAGCTACAAAAAATTATAATAGATAAATAATAAGTAAAGATGGAATGGTTGGGATTCGGCTAAATAAACCTCAATATGATTTTGTTTTAAAAAATCTATATTTCGGACGTTTCGGCTACTCATTGGTAGCCTTCGTCAGCTAAAATGACAAAAAAAAAAATGAATACAAAAACAGAAAAAATTATGATTGTGATAGGTAACAGAGCTATAGATACAAGCTATAGATACTGTTGATAGATACAAGCTATAGATACTGTTCTTTTATAAGTTAATTGTATCTATTCCTGTGATTTCCTATACTTTTTTACATGAATATCATGTAGGATAAGATTTAAGATGGCCTCGTATATACATTTCAGCAACATAGGATCACAGAACGTTGTTATTATTTCATATTGATGTGTTTTAAGTACAAATATTATATTTTATTGATATATTTCGTATTTTATGTACTTACGATTCCACAGTACCTAGCAATAGTGTAGTCATAAAACATGATCCTTTTTTTTAAGAGAATCAGAAATTTGACACTTATACCAATAACAGCAGAGTTTTTTTTAAGTGTGGCCGAGTATAGCCGTAAAAACTCCTATATATAGATTGATTATTCAATTTCATACTTTATATTAATATTTTATTTCATATCGAACATGATATGATTTTATTTAATCGAAAACGATGGTTTCATATGTCCCCCGCAAAAACGAAAGTGTTGGTTGTTGGCTTTGTTGTTGCAATTTAGAACTTTTTAAATCAATTGTCGACGAGCCAATAAATTTATTGCGGCCATTAGACTCGTTCCTTCCAGCAAAACTCCCGCTAATAAAAGTAACCATCCTGTTTTAGGGTATGTTACGAGATCCATAAGAAGGGTGGCCTTGGAAGTGAAGAAGGAAGAGATAGCGTGTGGAAGGGTCTATATACAATTAACTTATAAAAGAACAGTATCTATAGCTTGTATCTATCAACAGTATCTATAGCTTGTATCTATAGCTCTGTTACCTATCACAATCATAATTTTTTCTGTTTTTGTATTCATTTTTTTTTTGTCATTTTAGCTGACGAAGGCTACCAATGAGTAGCCGAAACGTCCGAAATATAGATTTTTTAAAACAAAATCATATTGAGGTTTATTTAGCCGAATCCCAACCATTCCATCTTTACTTATCACCTCGACGGCTAACTATCTAATCATCATGATAAATAATAATAATAATAAAAGAAAAAAAAATTCTAAGTGGATCGCAAAATATATGTCGTCATATAAACCATGCCAATGACCGTCAAGGGTAGGCGCAGGACCATTTAAATAAATACAATTAAAAAACTGAATTACAAAGATAATAAACTATTGGAAAGCGTCACTAAAAGTGTGATGACTAGGGACCGGATTCTTAGGTTTTCACCTATTTTTTCCTTTCTCCTAAACATGATAATAGTCGGTTTTTTATATGATACGCGTCTTGTAGTATCATTCATGCAAATTTGGAAGAACCTAAAAAGACCTATTCAGGATGATATCACCTAAAATCGCCCAAATAACGATGGAATGACCTAGACAGGTCTAATCTTTAAAATAGAAAGTCCAATTCGATAAACTCATTTCCTCGATCAAACAAATTTTCTTAAAAGCATCTCCCCGGTCCAGACGTTTAGCGAAATTTTACAAGGAGTGTAGCTTGCACCAGAACCCATTTTAACGCGCTGGGGAAAACATAAAAACAGTTGTTGACTCTTTGGATATGAATGAAGCAGCTGGCGTTTCTAAGGGTGCGTTTACACCTGATAGTTATTGCAGGAAATTTATGTCAGACAGAAAATGTGATTTATGAAAACTGCGAACAATTTCTGTCTGAGATATATATTTCTATGACGAGCTATAAGTGTCGAAACTTCTATACCATCAGGTGTAAACACTGATTGTAAAGAGAAGAATTTAATGTCAGAGATAAATATCTAGGCTACTAGCTGTATTGACGACACTTCTATACCATCAGGTGTAAACACTGATTGTAAAGAGAAGAATTTAATGTCAGAGATGAATATCTAGGCTACTAGCTGTATTGTCGACACTTCTATACCATCAGGTGTAAACACTGATTGTAAAGAGAAGAATTTAATGTCAGAGATGAATATCTAGGCTACTAGCTGTATTGTCGACACTTCTATACCATCAGGTGTAAACACTGATTGCAAAGAGAAGAATTTAATGTCAGAGATGAATATCTAGGCTACTAGCTGTATTGTCGACACTTCTATACCATCAGGTGTAAACACTGATTGTAAAGAGAAGAATTTAATGTCAGAGATAAATATCTAGGCTACTAGCTGTATTGACGACACTTCTATACCATCAGGTGTAAATACTGATTGTAAAGAGAAGAATTTAATGTCAGAGATGAATATCTAGGCTACTAGCTGTATTGTCGACACTTCTATACCATCAGGTGTAAACACTGATTGTAAAGAGAAGAATTTAATGTCAGAGATGAATATCTAGGCTACTAGCTGTATTGTCGACACTTCTATACCATCAGGTGTAAACACTGATTGCAAAGAGAAGAATTTAATGTCAGAGATGAATATCTAGGCTACTAGCTGTATTGTCGACACTTCTATACCATCAGGTGTAAACACTGATTGTAAAGAGAAGAATTTAATGTCAGAGATAAATATCTAGGCTACTAGCTGTATTGACGATACTTCTATACCATCAGGTGTAAACACTGATTGTAAAGAGAAGAATTTAATGTCAGAGATGAATATCTAGGCTACTAGCTGTATTGTCGACACTTCTATACCATCAGGTGTAAACACTGATTATAAAGAGAAGAATTTAATGTCAGAGATGAATATCTAGGCTACTAGCTGTATTGTCGACACTTCTATACCATCAGGTGTAAACACTGATTGTAAAGAGAAGAATTTAATGTCAGAGATGAATATCTAGGCTACTAGCTGTATTGTCGACACTTCTATACCATCAGGTGTAAACACTGATTGTAAAGAGAAGAATTTAATGTCAGAGATGAATATCTAGGCTACTAGCTGTATTGTCGACACTTCTATACCATCAGGTGTAAACACTGATTGTAAAGAGAAGAATTTAATGTCAGAGATGAATATCTACGCTACTAGCTGTATTGTCGACACTTCTATACCATCAGGTGTAAACACTGATTGTAAAGAGAAGAATTTAATGTCAGAGATGAATATCTAGGCTACTAGCTGTATTGTCGACACTTCTATACCATCAGGTGTAAACACTGATTGTAAAGAGAAGAATTTAATGTCAGAGATGAATATCTTGGCTACTAGCTGTATTGACGACACTTCTATACCATCAGGTGTAAACACTGATTGTAAAGAGAAGAATTTAATGTCAGAGATAAATATCTAGGCTACTAGCTGTATTGTCGACACGTCTATACCATCAGGTGTAAACACTGATTGTAAAGAGAAGAATTTAATGTCAGAGATGAATATCTAGGCTACTAGCTGTATTGTCGACACTTCTATACCAACAGATGTAAATACTGATTATTTGCGCCATGACCTATGATTAGCCCTCCATTTATCGCAAATTTGAACAAATCCAGAGCTGTCGTATTCATATCCATGACATGAAATGTCTAGCTATTTCTGTCAGTATGTAAACATGCAAGAGAATATCTATCCTACACCTGACATATATTTCCTGCGAGAAGTGTCAGGTGTAAACGCACCCTAAGGCTTTGATGTTCCTTCAGAGCAAAGAGATTCGAGGTGAACTCGTATTCCTAAGAGCACATTTTTCAGATCTTCCAAATCTCATTGGAAAATTGGAATCTTTAATCCTGGAGCTAAAAGACGCGATAAATTTATTTTTAAACACTACTTTATTTCTAAAATGTATTTTATTTATATGTTAACTTTTTTTTATTTATTTATTCAGAATTTACAACAATGTAAAAATACATTTCTAGTAAAATGATAAATGTGAAAATATCTTGAAACTCTTGAGGAAGGAAGCCGCACAGCTGTAGTACCCACAAGGCAGAAAGATTTATTTATACAAATTTCATTCACTTTGAGTTTTAAATAAATATTTTGTTGAATATTTTGACAACTTATTCTTTTTTAAAAATAATAACTTATTTCCGATTTATTTTTATTTGCTCATCTTCCCCCCCCCCCTTCTCAATATGCTATTCTATAAAATAATATTATTTGTTGTTTATTTGTATGTCACTATTTATATACATATTAATTTATCAATTATAAATTAATCAAAATTATTAATGATAAATTATAGTAGGTTGAACCTATTGAAAACTTTTTGTCACCCACAAAACCTAATATGGATTTTTAAATAAAAACCTAAAAAGACCTGTTTTTGAACCTATTCAGACATCACCTAAAAAAACTAAAATGGATTTTTAAATGAAACCCCAAAAAGATCTATTATGCCTGTTTCAAAACTTAATTGGATGCTTATTTTATCCTAAAAATCTGGTCCCTAGTGATAACCATCGAATCAGCATTCTGCCGCGGCGTAATTCCAAGTGACCACAGCACCTCCTGTCTATAGACCCCATCTGATTCAGCTAGATACTAAGGGATGATAAAAGAGCGCAGGGCGACACCAAGAGCCCATCGAGGGTAGATGAATGCGATATGTGGATGAGAGGTCAATCTTCAAGTGGATGGGAAGATGAAATCTGGCGGAGTCAGCAGGCAACCCTTCCCAAACTTTAGTTCTGCTTCACACCCTTCATACCCCGGGTTAATATGCAGGCCTCGGGTGCATGCTCCGACAAACTCGATACGCAAATATCGTTGTTGGCATTCCCGGAACTCAAAATTTGGGCATCTTATTTACTACATATGCAATGTAGGCTCTCAAAATATGCAGAGATCATATCAGGACCTTGGACGAGAAAGGGCGAATCTTGATATCCGGATATTGGGAAATCGAAGTCAAAGTTCTGAAAGTGCTTCAGGATAACAAAGGCAAATGTTTACTCTATGGAATGCTGATTCACATACCTGAGTGAATAAGTAAGCGAATGAAATTCAATGTTTTAATTTTAATTTATAAGAGTGATTTATTGGTCACAAAATGCTAGGAGAGGAGTTTCAGACCCGTATTCGCATTTGAAATCGGATATTGAAATTTTCATAGATGACGGCGCTATTCACTTTATCTTGAAACTGTGAGAGAACTGAAGGCGAACCAGAGAAACAAGGCGAAGCTTTGTGTTACCTACATCATTCGGACTCTGAAAAACAAAAACAAAAAAAAGTCGATTTTTCAGATTCGCCCTTTCTCTTCCAATGTCCTGATATGAACAATAACTAAAATAAAGCAAAGGGTCATTTTTACCTTCTACCCCTACTTCAATAAGCAATTCGGGATTCCCAAGCAGAACACATCTCTAATCTATAAACTATGTATTACCTATACCAATTCTTATGTCTGCTAGTCGCTCTGGAACTAAACTATGTATTACCTATACCAAGTCTCAAGTCTGCTAGTCGCTCTGGAACTAAACTATGTATTATCTATACCAAGTCTCACGTCTGCTAGTCGCTCTGGAACTAAACTATGTATTACCTATACCAATTCTCACGTCTGCTAGTCGCTCTGGAACTAAACTATGTATTACCTATACCAATTCTCACGTCTGCTAGTCGCTCTGGAACTAAACTATGTATTACCTATACCAATTCTTATGTCTGCTAGTCGCTCTGGAACTAAACTATGTATTACCTATACCAATTCTCACGTCTGCTAGTCGCTCTGGAACTAAACTATGTATTACCTATACCAATTCTCACGTCTGCTAGTCGCTCTGGAACTAAACTATGTATTACCTATACCAATTCTCACGTCTGCTAGTCGCTCTGGAACTAAACTATGTATTACCTATACCAATTCTCACGTCTGCTAGTCGCTCTGGAACTAAACTATGTATTACCTATACCAATTCTCACGTCTGCTAGTCGCTCTGGAACTAAACTATGAATTACCTATACCAATTCTCACGTCTGCTAGTCGCTCTGGAACTAAACTATGTATTACCTATACCAATTCTCACGTCTGCTAGTCGCTCTGGAACTAAACTATGTATTACCTATACCAATTCTCACGTCTGCTAGTCGCTCTGGAACTAAACTATGTATTACCTATACCAATTCTCACGTCTGCTAGTCGCTCTGGAACTAAACTATGTATTACCTATACCAATTCTTATGTCTGCTAGTCGCTCTGGAACTAAACTATGTATTACCTATACCAATTCTCACGTCTGTTAGTCGCTCTGGAACTAAACTATGTATTACCTATACCAATTCTCACGTCTGCTAGTCGCTCTGGAACTAAACTATGTATTACCTATACCAATTCTCACGTCTGCTAGTCGCTCTGGAACTAAACTATGTATTACCTATACCAATTCTCACGTCTGCTAGTCGCTCTGGAACTAAACTATGTATTACCTATACCAATTCTCACGTCTGCTAGTCGCTCTGGAACTAAACTATGTATTACCTATACCAATTCTCACGTCTGCTAGTCGCTCTGGAACTAAACTATGTATTACCTATACCAATTCTCACGTCTGCTAGTCGCTCTGGAACTAAACTATGTATTACCTATACCAATTCTCACGTCTGCTAGTCGCTCTGGAACTAAACTATGTATTACCTATACCAATTCTCACGTCTGCTAGTCGCTCTGGAACTAAACTATGTATTACCTATACCAATTCTCACGTCTGCTAGTCGCTCTGGAACTAAACTATGTATTACCTATACCAATTCTCACGTCTGTTAGTCGCTCTGGAACTAAACTATGTATTACCTATACCAATTCTCACGTCTGTTAGTCGCTCTGGAACTAAACTATGTATTACCTATACCAATTCTCACGTCTGCTAGTCGCTCTGGAACTAAACTATGTATTACCTATACCAATTCTCACGTCTGCTAGTCGCTCTGGAACTAAACTATGTATTACCTATACCAATTCTCACGTCTGCTAGTCGCTCTGGAACTAAACTATGTATTACCTATACCAATTCTCACGTCTGCTAGTCGCTCTGGAACTAAACTATGTATTACCTATACCAATTCTCACGTCTGCTAGTCGCTCTGGAACTAAACTATTTATTACCTATACCAATTCTCACGTCTGCTAGTCGCTCTGGAACTAAACTATTTATTACCTATACCAATTCTCACGTCTGCTAGTCGCTCTGGAACTAAACTATGTATTACCTATACCAATTCTCACGTCTGCTAGTCGCTCTGGAACTAAACTATGTATTACCTATACCAATTCTCACGTCTGCTAGTCGCTCTGGAACTAAACTATGTATTACCTATACCAATTCTCACGTCTGCTAGTCGCTCTGGAACTAAACTATGTATTACCTATACCAATTCTCACGTCTGCTAGTCGCTCTGGAACTAAACTATTTATTACCTATACCAATTCTCACGTCTGCTAGTCGCTCTGGAACTAAACTATGTATTACCTATACCAATTCTCACGTCTGCTAGTCGCTCTGGAACTAAACTATGTATTACCTATACCAATTCTCACGTCTGCTAGTCGCTCTGGAAATAAACTATGTATTACCTATACCAATTCTCACGTCTGCTAGTCGCTCTGGAACTAAACTATGTATTACCTATACCAATTCTCACGTCTGCTAGTCGCTCTGGAACTAAACTATGTATTACCTATACCAATTCTCACGTCTGCTAGTCGCTCTGGAACTAAACTATGTATTACCTATACCAATTCTCACGTCTGCTAGTCGCTCTGGAACTAAACTATGTATTACCTATACCAATTCTCACGTCTGCTAGTCGCTCTGGAACTAAACTATGTATTACCTATACCAATTCTCACGTCTGCTAGTCGCTCTGGAACTAAACTATGTATTACCTATACCAATTCTCACGTCTGCTAGTCGCTCTGGAACTAAACTATGTATTACCTATACCAATTCTCACGTCTGCTAGTCGCTCTGGAACTAAACTATGTATTACCTATACCAATTCTCACGTCTGCTAGTCGCTCTGGAACTAAACTATGTATTACCTATACCAATTCTCACGTCTGCTAGTCGCTCTGGAACTAAACTATTTATTCCCTATACCAATTCTCACGTCTGCTAGTCGCTCTGGAACTAAACTATTTATTACCTATACCAATTCTCACGTCTGCTAGTCGCTCTGGAACTAAACTATTTATTACCTATACCAATTCTCACGTCTGCTAGTCGCTCTGGAACTAAACTATGTATTACCTATACCTATTCTCACGTCTGCTAGTCGCTCTGGAACTAAACTATGTATTACCTATACCAATTCTCACGTCTGCTAGTCGCTCTGGAACTAAACTATGTATTACCTATACCAATTCTCACGTCTGCTAGTCGCTCTGGAACTAAACTATGTATTACCTATACCAATTCTCACGTCTGCTAGTCGCTCTGGAACTAAACTATGTATTACCTATACCAATTCTCACGTCTGCTAGTCGCTCTGGAACTAAACTATGTATTACCTATACCAATTCTCACGTCTGCTAGTCGCTCTGGAACTAAACTATGTATTACCTATACCAATTCTCACGTCTGCTAGTCGCTCTGGAACTAAACTATGTATTACCTATACCAATTCTCACGTCTGCTAGTCGCTCTGGAACTAAACTATGTATTACCTATACCAATTCTCACGTCTGCTAGTCGCTCTGGAACTAAACTATGTATTACCTATACCAATTCTCACGTCTGTTAGTCGCTCTGGAACTAAACTATGTATTACCTATACCAATTCTCACGTCTGTTAGTCGCTCTGGAACTAAACTATGTATTACCTATACCAATTCTCACGTCTGCTAGTCGCTCTGGAACTAAACTATGTATTACCTATACCAATTCTCACGTCTGCTAGTCGCTCTGGAACTAAACTATGTATTACCTATACCAATTCTCACGTCTGCTAGTCGCTCTGGAACTAAACTATGTATTACCTATACCAATTCTCACGTCTGCTAGTCGCTCTGAAACTAAACTATGTATTACCTATACCAATTCTCACGTCTGCTAGTCGCTCTGGAACTAAACTATGTATTACCTATACCAATTCTCACGTCTGCTAGTCGCTCTGGAACTAAACTATGTATTACCTATACCAATTCTTACGTCTGCTAGTCGCTCTGGAACTAAACTTAAAATATAAATTATAATTAAATTCAAATAATTCAAAATAAATTCCCCCGTATAAAATCTAACAAGCCAATTTGACTTCATTCACTTGGCAATATTATCAGCATCATTTATCCATAACCAGTCCAAAAAGTTTTTATTATTATTATTATTTTTTGCTTATCAATGAAATAAAAATAAAAGTATTTTAACTAAACACTTATATTTCTTCGTTTTGTTAACATTCCGAAGTATTTTTTAGAATAAAATATACATTTCTCGTAATAATAAATCAGCTTTAATTTTTTTTTCGAAACTAGATAATTTCAATTAAAAAATTGTTTTCTTAAATTGTTCACATTGGAACATGTTATGTCATTGTTTTTATTTTCGGACGCTGAGCGCTTTTCTATCAGACTCCAGTGTTTTAAAAGTTTAACTCTGCTCTTCTTTGCTGCTACCTGAAACCTTTTACTATCATTATTTAGTATTTATTTCGGATTTGATCTCTTTTTTAAAACGTTTTCGGATACCTTTATTTCTTAATATATAAAAGTTAGTAGATACTTCCTGAAAGATTCATACATTCAAGTGATAAATACAGAGAGTACTGCCTGCAAGAAAAACACCCAGAGATTAATTCTTCCCATCATCCCGCGAAACACAACCAGTGGGCTATATCTTTGCAGGAGATAAGGTCCAATGTAATGGAGCAATAAATATGAGATTAGTGTTGTGACACAAAAACGATCAGAGCGCTCTCTGTCTGTGCGCGGTAGTTTTTCCCTCCTTCCTGTTACGCTATCAGTCTCCATTCCCGCCAGAATGAGGACTACAAAGGAAGAGACAGCCTCCATTGTCTCCGATGAGATGTCGAGGGTAAACATTAGTTTTTAGCAGGAGTCAGCAACAAAACCCTTACCTACTCTCTCTCCCTTTACAATTGTTCCACCAGGCAGTGTATAACAGTCCTATTTTAGTGCATTGTCTTCCTTTATAAAGTCCCCTAAATATAGTTCGTTCAAATGTGTATTTAATAAATATATATATATATATATATATATATATATATATATATATATATATATATATATATATATACATATTCAATAATTTAATGAACTTAAAAATTACCAAAATAGACGAAAGATCAATAAAACTAATTTTAACCCCCTAAAAGATACATAAACATTAAAGGAAACCAAGTAAAACCATTTAAACAATCGGGGAAAAATAGTGCCAAGCAACATTTTTAACAAAACCTAACTGTAGCTGCTATATGTTGGCTTTTATGTGGGACTATTAGTTGCAATGGTAAGGTTGCAGCAAGATTAAGTAGCATGCATAGCACTTCGTTGTAATATCTTAGTAGCATCATCATAGACAGACAGTAATATCCAACATATAGCTACAGTTAAGTTTTGTTAAAAATGTTGCTTGGATATTATGAGGGACTATTTGTCTATGATGATGCTACTAAGATATTACTACGAAGTGATATATCGTCGATACAAAAGCAAACTAACGAATATGAAAATCACCACTTTTCAGAGTGGAAAAGTATTTATTCATAACTTTTTTTTGGACAGTCAAATATTCGGCAGATTTGACCTTTTGATAGTGGAATACTTTCCCTTTAATACAGTGAAGTCAGATTGAAGAATTTGCCGTAAATAAGTCCAGCAGAAATGATTAAAGATGAAAGATGCGTTTTTTCATATTCGTTAGTTTGCATTTGTATCGACGATATGCTACTTAATCTTGCTGCCCCCTTACCATTTCAACTGATAGTCCCACATAAAAGCCAACATATAGCAGCTACAGTTAAGTTTTGTTAAAAATGTTGCTAGGATATTATGTGGGACTCTGTCTATGATGATGCTACTAAGATATTACTACGAAGTGATATATGCTACTTAATCTTGCTGTCCCCTAACCATTTCTGATAGTACCTCAGAATAGTCAATATACAGCAGCTACAGTTATTGTTAAAAATGTTGCTTGGCACTATTTTGCCCCGACCCCTTTAATTACAAAAATTAACTGTAAACAGTGAAATAGAAGAATTTGAACAGATAGTCAAAATTAAAATTAAAAAGGATCCACACAATATACAGGGTTATTGGTATGTCGACATACATCCATTGCGAGGCGATAGTTTAGGTCAAAACAAACAATTTTAAGCCCATATTGTCTTATCCAAAAGTTACCCCTTTTCAAGATATTTAATAATTTTTTTTATTTAAAGTCACTGTTGCTCAGGTTTTGGGTCTCTTTTCTTTTCTATTTTCTATTTCTAGCATTTGAGATGAAAGTTTTTGTTGTAGTTAGGACATAAAGAATAAATGGTACGACTCTGTAACTAAAATTTGCATGATTTTTTTCCTAAAACCTGTAACATCAACACTATCTCCCTAAAACAATATTTCTGTTTATTAAGCTACACAAAAAAAGTACAATAATAATAATTCTTAGAAAAAAAATGTAACAAATAGATAAGCTGGAGGTAATTTATATTGAACAACACAAAAAAATGACCTACGTTATTATTTGCGATTCGACATAAAGGAGGATAATGTTATGGTTTACAACTTATGGTTGTTTGTTCTTGCTGATTCATAGAATTAAAGAGATAAGTTACCAGCTTAGCTACAGGCTAGGAGCTAATAACTGTTTTACTTTTTAGCACTTTCCTCCGAAGGAAAGTAGCTATTGAGGTTGCACTCATGACGGAATTTTTGAAAAATTTCTTCAAATCTCCATCGATCCTATCTAGTAGGCACCGAAAATGACCCCCGTTAAAATTTATATATATGTATATATATATATATATATATATATATATATATATATATATACATATATATATGTATATATGTCTGTTAACATGATAGCGGCCAGAGTTTTTGTTTTTTCTTCACGAAACGTGGTATGTAGCGTTCAATTAGCAAACGATTGAATGAGTTCGTTAACCACCAAAATCGGTCCACCGGGAGGGGGGGTTTACCCCGAACACAAAACACTAATTTGACCCTGCCAGCCGTAGTTTTTGTTAAATTTCAACGAAACTCGGCATTCGTTGCGTTGATCTAAAGATAGACATACGTTGTAAAAATAAACTAAATCGGTTTATTAGGAGGGGGGTTCTCTACGGACCCACATTACCAATTTGCCACTACCAGCCGTAATGTTTGTTAAATTTCAACGAAACTCAGTATTTGTGGTGGTAATCAACAGAGAAAAATGGGTTGTAAGAATAAACTAAATCGGGTTACTTGGAGGGGGAGTTTACTCCGGACCTAAAGTACTAATTTCCTCATACCGGTCGTAATTTCTGCTGTATTGTAACGAAACGCGGTATACGTCATGGGTACCTCATGATTATTTACAAAATTAATAATTGAACAGTTCTCATAAGAAATGCAAATGAGTAGAACTATTCACGTTTTTATTTTATTTATATAGGTTACTTACAGCAAATTATTCAGTAATGTAGACTACACTACAAAAATTCCGAAGAAAGTGCTTAGTTATGCAGCTCCTGCGTGACGAACTTTTTTTTTAATGATACCTTTAACTTTTCTTATATTTTCTTAAGCATCACAACCTATCACTATTTTCTCGTATTATATAATTTTTTTTTAAGAATTTAAACCTTATACTTTTTTTTTATTATACCTTTCTGTGGTAGCATAGTAACGGAGATATTTTTAGTTTGACTTGCAGGAATTTTAAGAGATAGAGTTGAAGTTGCAGGTTTTATGAAAAAAATAATGTAAATTTTAGTTATCGGGTCGTACCGTCCGTTGTCCTGTAAAAATGTGATTGTTTTCTTTAATTGTTAGTTTATACTGAATTTTCTAAATACAAAAACAATAAAAACCTTCAGCTCAAATGCTAGAAAAAAATACCTAAAACCTTAGCAACAGTGGCTTAAAAAAAAACCATAAAATATTAATTATCTTTAAAACGGGTAACTTTCGAGGCAATATGGCCGTATAATAGTTTCTTTTGACCAAAACTATCACCTCGCCTGCATGTGGGTCGACTTACGAGTAACCCTGTAGATAACACACACAAAAAAAGAATAAAATAAGCATTGGCTTTAAAATATGACATTTCGATATTGATAACCAAAGCAATTAATATTAATTAATTGATAAATATTTGTAGGTATGTGTGTATATGTATGTGTATGTTTTTAATTGTTTTTTTTTTTTTGTTTTTTTATGAACAATAATAATAAATAATAGTAATAGTAAGTATTAGTATAATAGTAATAGTAAGCATTGGTATAATATAAGAAAGTTGTTAGTTGTACAGTGTAATCACTAGTATATATCAAAATAAATAAATGAGGAAAATAAAAATATATATACAAAAAAAAAAGTTAAAACAAAAGAAGGAAAAAAAAGGGAAAAAGAAGAAGAAAATATTTTTAAAAAATATCAAAATAAAGTAACAAAAAAAATAATAAAAAATAAATAAAATAAAATAAATAAATAAATAAAAAAAATGAATAAAAAAATAATAAAATAAAACAAAATATATGTTTACATTATATATATTTTTTATTATTTGTACTGTATTTATATATGTACTGTGCACTAAACATATATATGTATACTATATTTATATAAGTGCAAATATATTTATGTGTGTGTGAATCTGGTTCTTATATCCATGCAATTTTATAAGAACAATAATTTCTCTTTTTTTCCAAACTTAGATTCTCACAAATACAACTTTAGTAACACAACTCTATCTCTAACACATAATACTGAAAACACTCTCCATCCTAACATTAATCTTACACAATTAAACACAACAAGGGCGGAGATGACCAAGCAGTTTTCTGCCCTTAAACTACCAACCCAACCCCAACCCAAAGCAATTTCGGAACGGAAAAATTTAAGAAAACATCCATAACATTAAAATTGGGCAAAAAGTTGCCAATAAAAACAATGAAGAATGCAATAGCATTTTCATTAATTTATTAACCAATTGCTTTAGATTGGGACGCTCTTGAATAAATAAAATATTGGACAATTGATTAAAAGTCCTAAATTGCAACAACAAAGTCAACGAGATGGCGCATCTAATGGCCTAGATAACGATGCGCCGTAGAACAGCCTGAAAAAAATACACATACCTATATATACATATATACAGGTATCTGATTCATGACTCTACGCACACACACGTACACTAGGATAGTGTGGTCAGTTCTATGCTCTACCTGCCTGATTTTTCCCTGTAATTAAAGGCTAGTTAATGACCACAAAGGTTGACACGCCTTAAATCCAACATAAAAAGGCTAGTTTGGCCTAGAGACGGTCAGGGTGATCGAACCCAACCCATCCAAGACACATTCACACACACACACACACACACACACACACACACACACACACACACACACACACAAACACACACACACACACACACACACACATATATATATACATACGCAGTTGTTATTTATTTTAGTTCAAGAATATCAGCGTTTTCGTTCCTGTCACAGCTTTACCTATAACCTATCGAGGGCTACCCTAAAAATGAAATCTAATCTCTTTACCCCATTGAATGCATGACGAAAGAAGGGGGGGAGAGATTATGAGCTCGGGAATGGAGGGGATAGGATTAAAATTTTCATTTGCATGATAGTAAGTAAGGGTGGGGATCCCCTAGCGGCGAGAGGGCAAAGCTCTCAGTAACCCGTCGGTCCCTCTGCCTGCTCCATCTAGGAGGTGAGTGATGTACGCTATTTCATATATCTAGGTGGTGGAGGGGAGGGGGGAAGGGGGAGGGGCTAGTTCTCGTCCAGTAGTGGTCAGCTGCTGGACCTTGGGTTAGTGCGCAGGCTCGGCAATGGCGGACACCCCCACCCACTCCTCTTCAAGGGCACCCACGCTGGTGTCATGATGTCTCCTCGGACCTATTTTATATTTATTGTTTTCTCTCACTCTCTCTCTCTCTATCTCACTCTCTCTCTCTCACTCACACTCTCTCTCTTTCTCACACACACAGTCTATCTTCCTTTCTCTCATACACACTCTATCTCTCTCTCATTCTCTCTTTCCAAGATATATCATTACCCACCATACTACGAATACCAATAAGAAACTTCGAGATATCACACCAACAGTTGGCGAAGGATGTTAAAGCAAATGCAATAATAGAAGAGACAAAGTTATATTTTGCCGCTTAAGAGGTTGGAGCTTTTATTTTGTTAAATGTTTGTAGTTATCTACGTAATGTAGCTATTGAGATGTGTATAAACATATAGCTGTCAATAAACACAAGAACGACCAAAATTTTGGGCTGTTGCCTGGAAACGTTCTCACCAAAGGCAAATGTGAAAGGTTCAGAGCACAACTATACCAAGTCCATTTTTGACATTTTATGTTGTAATGGCATTCAAGAGTATTACTAAAATGGTTCTTTTCAGTGCTACAGGAGACTAAGTCTTCATTATTTTGCCTCTTATAGCAGTTCTTGCAACACATCTGGAAGCCCAAATCGTAGCTATTTTATGAACGAAGGTAAACAATTAATGCAAGTGATTTGTAAAATTAAGATCAGTGTTCAAATCTTTTTAAGATTTATACTGGTAAATAAGGTATATATAACAGTTCTGCTATAAATACGCATAATACTCATTTGCCGAAAACTGTATAACATGGGCATGGTCTAGTTGTGCTCTGAACTCTCCATATCCCCTCTCCTCTTCAAACTTTTCGCTAATACGCGTAACAAAGTTTAACAATTATTAACTCCATTAGTTTGAATAAATAGTTAGTTAGGTTTGGTAATATGAGTGTAGGTATAATTTACACCGTAGGCACCGAAAATGACCACCGTTAAAATTGATATCTATATATATATATATATATATATATATATATATATATATATATATATATATATATATATATATATACATCTTTTTTTTTTAAAAGGAATCTACTGGGGGTATAAGTACCAGTAGATTCCTTTTCTCCTTAGACACTCTACAATGGTTACTTAATTGCCAACCTTGGTCTTCCTCTGCCACTCGGCATTTCTATTGGTATGTAGTATCTTATTTCTTTGTAAAATTAATTAATGTTACTATTAGCTACTATATTTGTCATTGGTATGTAGTTTCTTATTTCTTTGTAAAATCAATTAACGTTACTAATTACTATTAAAATCAATTATTGTACCTATTTACTTTTTCATTCTAAGAATTTAAGACGATATGTTCTTTTATAAGTTAATTGTATCTATAGCTCTGTTACCTATCGCAATCATAATTTTTTTTGTTTTTGTATTAATTTCTTTTTTTTTTTTGTCATTTTAGCTGACGAAGGCTACCAATGAGTAGCCGAAACGTCCGAAATATAGATTTTTTAAAACAAAATCATATTGAGGTTTATTTAGCCGAATCCCAACCATTCCATCTTTACTTATCACCTCGACGGCTAACTATCTAATCATCATGATGAATAATTTGCTGTAAGTAACCTATATAAATAAAATAAAAACGTGAATAGTTCTGCTCATTTGCATTTCTTATGAGAACTGTTCAATTATTAATTTTGTAAATAATCATGAGATACCCATGACGTATACCGCGTTTCGTTACAATACAGCAGAAATTACGACCGGTATGAGTATATTAGTACTTTAGGTCCGGAGTAAAATCCCCCTCCAAATAACCTGATTTAGTTTATTTTTACAACCCATTTTTCTCTGTTGATTACCACCACGGATACCGAGTTTCGTTGTAATGTAACAAAAATTACGGCTGGTAGTGGCAAATTGGTAATGTGGGTCCGTAGAGAACCCCCCTCCTAATAAACCGATTTAGTTTATTTTTACAACGTATGTCTATCTTTAGATCAACGCAACGAATGCCGAGTTTCGTTGAAATTTAACAAAAACTACGGCTGGCAGGGTCAAATTAGTGTTTTGTGTTCGGGGTAAACCCCCCCTCCCGGTGGACCGATTTTGGTGGTTAACGAACTCATTCAATCGTTTGCTAATTGAACGCTACATACCACGTTTCGTGAAGAAAAAAAAAAACTCTGGCCGCTATCATGTTAACAGACATATATACATATATATATATATATATATATATATATATATATATATATATATATATATGTATATATATATACATATATATAAATTTTAACGGGGGTCATTTTCGGTGCCTACTAGATAGGATCGATGGAGATTTGAAGAAATTTTTCAAAAATTCCGTCATGAGTGCAACCTCAATAGCTTCTTTCCTTCGGAGGAAAGTGCTAAAAAGTAAAACAGTTATTAGCTCCTAGCCTGTAGCTAAGCTGTTAACTTATCTCATTAATTCTATGAATCAGCAAGAACAAACGACCATAAGTTGTAAACCATAACATTATCCTCCTTTATGTCGAATCGCAAATAATAACGTAGGACATTTTTTTGTGTTGTTCAATATAAATTACCTCCAGCTTATCTATTTGTTACACTTTTTTTCTAAGAATTATTATTATTGTACTTTTTTTGTGTAGCTTAATAAACAGAAATATTGTTTTAGGGAGTAGTGTTGATGTTACAGGTTTTAGGGAAAAAATCATGCAAATTTTAGTTACAGGGTCGTACCATTTATTCTTAATGTCCTAAATACAACAAAAACTTTCACCTCAAATGCTAGAAATAAAGAAAAGAGACCCAAAACCTAAGCAACAGTGACTTTAAATAAAAAAAATTATTAAATATCTTGAAAAGGGGTAACTTTTGGATAAGACAATATGGGCTTAAAATTGTTTGTTTTGACCTAAACTATCGCCTCGCAATGGATGTATGTCGACATACCAATAACCCTGTATATTGTGTGGATCCTTTTTAATTTTAAGTTTGACTATCTGCTCAAATTCTTCTATTTCACTGTTTACAGTTAATTTTAGTAATTGAAGGGGTCGGGGAAAAATAGTGCCAAGCAAGATTTTTAACAATAACTGTAGCTGCTGTATGTTGGCTATTCTGTGGTACTATCAGAAATGGTTAGGGGTCAACAAGATTAAGTAGCATACATAGCACTTCGTTGTAATATCTTAGTAGCATCATCATAGACAGAGTCCCATATAATATCCTAGCAACATTTTTAACAAAACTTAACTGTTGCTGCTATATGTTGGCTTTTATGTGGGACTATTAGTTGAAATGGTAAGGGGGCAGCAAGATTAAGTAGCATATATCACTTCGTAGTAATATCTTAGTAGCATCATCATAGACAGATAGTCCTTCATAATATCCTAGCAACATTTTTAACAACACTTAACTGTAGCTGCTATATGTTGGCTATTCTGTGGTACTATCAGAAATGGTTAGGGGTCAACAAGATTAAGTAGCATATATCACTTCGTTGTAATATCTAAAAGTTTGAAGAGGAGAGGGGATATGGAGAGTTCAGAGCACAACTAGACCATGCCCATGTTATACAGTTTTCGGCAAATGAGTATTATGCGTATTAATAGCAGAAATGTTATATATACCTTATTTACCAGTATAAATCTTAAAAAGATAATTTGCCGTAAGTAGCCTACATGAATAAAATAAAAACGTGAATAGTTCTGCTCATTTGCATTTCTTATGAGAACTGTTCAATTATTAATTTTGTAAATAATCATGAGGTACCCATGACGTATACCGCGTTTCGTTTCAATACAGCAGAAATTACGACCGGTATGAGTATATTAGTACTTTAGGTCCGGAGTAAACTCCCCCCCCCCTCCAAATAACCCGATTTAGTTTATTTTTACAACCCATTTTTTTCTGTTGATTACCACCACGAATACCGAGTTTCGTTGTAATGTAACAAAAATTACGGCTGGTAGTGGCAAATTGGTAATGTGGGTCCGGAGAGAACCCCCCCCCCTCCTAATAAACCGATTTAGTTTATTTTTACAACGTATGTCTATCTTTAGATCAACACAACGAAACTCGGTATTCTTGGTGGTAATCAACAGAAAAAAATGGGTTGTAAAAATAAACTAAATCGGGTTATTTGGAGGGGGAGTTTACTCCGGACCTAAAGTACTAATATACTCATACCGGTCGTAATTTCTGCTGTATTGAAACGAAACGCGGTATACGTCATGGGTACCTCATGATTATTTTCAAAATTAATAATTGAACAGTTCTCATAAGAAATGCAAATGAGCAGAACTATTCACGTTTTTATTTTATTCATGTAGGTTACTTACGGCAAATTATCTTTTTAAGATTTATACTGGTAAATAAGGTATATATAACATTTCTGCTATTAATACGCATAATACTCATTTGCCGAAAACTGTATAACATGGGCATGGTCTAGTTGTGCTCTGAACTCTCCATATCCCCTCACCTCTTCAAACTTTTCGCTAATAGGCGTAACAAAGTTTAACAATTATTAACTCCATTAGTTTGAATAAATAGTTAGTTAGGTTTGGTAATATGAGTGTAGGTATAATTTATAATGTGGTTGGTATTTGTGAATCAGTAAGATATGCAAATTCTATAAGGGTATTAAAGATCTTGGAATTACACGAGTGATTTATTTACTAGTTTTCATCACAATCGGACTATTTTTGGCTGTGGGGGAGTGAACAGACTCTTACACACACACACACACACACATACACACCAGTGCTAAAGCCTCATGATACGAGTAAAAATTGTAAACATCATAATGGCTTGAAGTGTTTGAATCTTCCAACCATTGCTATATATTTGTACAGACAATTTCAATGTACAGTTTCAACTTCATAAATAATGTAACGTTGCAGATAGGTAGCAATGTTGGGCAAAACTAAAAACTAAAACTAAAATTAAAACTAAATTCACTTTTTGGAATAAACTAAAACTAAACTAAAAATTGCAACCTAAAAAAAACAAACTAAAATTTTACTAATTAATGGATTTTAACTAAACTAAAACTAAAACTAAATCTTTGGGAATTGACTAAAAACTAAATTAAAGCTTTAGTCTAGTTTAGTTTTACTAAAATAAGATGAATTAATATAAATCATATGTTATTTCGATACTTGAGTAAATTATTAAAACAAATAGAACTTGCTTAAGAATAAGAAATTGTGGCTTTTTCTCGTTATTTGAAAACATATGTTCTTTGATAAACTAAATTAGTTAACTAAAAACTAAAACTAAACTAAAATCACAAATTTAGGCCTCTATTACTAAACTAAACTAATTACCTTACTAAAAACGGAGTCCACATGATTATTTTTTTTTTATTTTTTTTTTCTTGGTTTTTAAAGACCACTCAACCACTATTGGGTCATTTGTGCCTCTTGGTCGGTCCATTGGTAGCATCGAACGCAGAGACAGAGCCCGACGGCCAGCGGGAGGCGGACCTAGCCAAGGTCGAGTAGAGTCCCCGTGCCAGTCTGTGACGTGGCGCCCTGCGGGGAGTGAGTACCTGCTTTCTCTACCTCTTTGGACTGATAACATTTTATGTTTTATATTTTATTCGGAATTCGCATCACTTGTAAATGTTTACTATCCAAAAAAGATAGTCAATTTTCTTCTCCATTTTGGATGTAATAGTTTTTGTATACAATTTAAGATTTTTATTCTTCTGTTTTTTCCCGTGGTCGGTAGGCCTTGGGGGAGTGGAGGCGTCGGTTCTAGGGGGAGTCTGTGAGGAAATGGCGTAGAAGCAGGTGCTAGAAAAAAAAGTTTTTTCTTTGCAAGTATGAGGTTTCCAGCTTTTAAGGAGGGACTGAGGCGTCCTTTTTGTTAATAATGAAAATGAAGATCCAGTAGCACGAAGAGGCGGCATTTGTCTTCTCCGTTTATCGTTTTGGCCGAACATGTGATTGGAATTTTATGAGTTTTGAGAATTGTCTTTTCCCAAATTAAATATATTTGATATATATGTGTTTATGCCTCTATCGAAAGTCTATTTTTGGCTTCTTCCCAGATTACTGATTGTATCTGGTGTATGTTCATGATTTTATTCAAAGTCTATATTTTTGCTTCTTCCCAGTTTAATAATTATACCTGGTTTATGTATATATATATATATATATATATATATATATATATATATATATTTATGCTTTTATCGAGAGTCCAATTTTTGGCTTCTTCCCAGATTACTGATTGTATCTGGTGTATGTTCATGATTTTATTCAAAGTCTATATTTTTGCTTCTTCCCAGTTTGATAATTATATCTGGTGTATGTGTGTATATATATATGTATATATATATATGCTTTTATTAAGAGTCTAATTTTGTTCTTCCCAGATTACTGATAGTATCTGGTGTATATGCATATATGTTTATCTATCGATATCTTTTACTATATTATTCAATATTTGAATAATATTAATCCTTCTTGATATTTCTATGTATTAATGATATTTAAAATATATATATACAAGCTTACCCTTTATTGGGAATTTATTTTATTTTTTTGGTATTCATAGATATTGATTGTGTTTGGGTATATGGGTGTTTACATTTTTATTGGGAACTATTTGTGGTATTTCAAGATATTTACTATATTTAAGGTATATATATATAGGTATATGTATTTGTTGTTTTTTTCTGGGAACCTTTTGTACTTATCTCAATATAGTTACCAGCTCTGAGTATCTTGTTGTGTTCTTTTTTTTTTTTTATTTGGATCACCTGGGTTTCATACCTCATTGAACCTGGCTATCCGTTGGTCTATCCGGATAAATTGTACCAGGTGTTGGTAAGTGAGTCTCGCTTTAAACTGTTTTTTTTTTCCTTTTGTTTTAATATTCTTTCAAATTAAATTTATTTCGGTACAAGTCCTACCTTAGTGGCCCGCATCTGGTGACTGGCTGCTAGGTCTATGATAGAAGGTGTGCTTGCTGGTGCCAGGGCAACCAAACCTTCACAGACCGCATGTGGGGGGGGGGGCTCGTCCCCAACCCTAGCCAAGCCCATCGCTCCCGCCGACCCACTCGCCCCGCCTCCGCCCCGAACGCCACCAACGGTCAAAGATAAAAAGTAATTATAACAAAATTTTCCTAAGTAAATGTCTTAATAATTTCAATTATATCAATTAATCATGGCTTATACAATTTTTAAGGGACTAATATGTTTTACATTTACTGTTAAGTGAGTTTGAGATGAAATTTTTATCGAAATATATTCTAGAGGCCAATACTGTTTATAATAGTTGTTGATTGGGTAAAAGATTTTACTTTACAATTAAGAATCGCTAAAGTCAGAACTAAATTTTGTTTTTCAAATTTGTTTTATCAAGGAAAGAAAAAATATTTGTCAGATGAACTGAATTATCGCCTAGTAGCTCTCTAAGATGTATCGGGAGACTCAGTCGAACTCGCTCGTCTTCAAATGCCCTACACTCCGTCAGGATATGCTTTACAGTGAGGGGCACGCCACAAACCTCGCACTCCGGAGGCTCCCCCCTCTCCATGAGATAGCCGTGCGTCAGTCTTGTGTGGCCTATCCGTAATCTTGTGAGGATCACAGATTCCCTCCTATTATCCCGCTCCGAACTAGCCCACTTACACACTTCATCCTTAATCTCCCTGAGTTTATCTCCCAATTCCATATTAATCCACTCCCTTTGCCAAATCTTTATTGTTTCAGACTTAACTATAGAATTAATGTCTCTGAGTGGGATACCTAAGAATTTAAAACCGCTTATAGAAGCGTTTTTTCCTAGCTCATCAACCACTGTATTTTCTTTAATGTCACAATGACCAGGGATCCAGACGAAATTAATTTTGAACATATTTTTATTTAATTCATTAATACTGTATAGAATGTCGGAAATCATACTATCATGGGTGTAAATATTCTGTAAACTAATTATAGATGATAATGAATCAGTACAAATAACGACATTAGAATGGCTAGGTGGAATAATATTTAATGCTTTTTTAATTGCTAATAGTTCGGCGGAATAACTGGAACAATGAGGAGAGAGAGAAAACAAGTATTGTCGTTCTTCGCAGAGGGCGGCAGCTCCCACACCATTAGCACTTTTCGACCCATCTGTGTATATGTACGTGGAAGGAGGCATACTTGCTTTAATTTTATTTAACTCTGCAGAGTAAAAATATGGCGGAGTTTCTTTTTTTATATGTTTAGTTAATGTTAGATTAACAAGCGGTGGTATGAGAGTCCAAGGTGGAATTTGAAGTGGTGAAAATGTTTTCATATTTTAAATTTATTTTTGACAGGAATATTTCAGCTCTAGCGGGGAAGGGTGCTTTATTATAGGCCATGTAACCTTTCTCCCAGTTAGTTTCCAAAATAATGTTATTAATAGGATGATGAGGTTGTGACTTTACGGATAGATAATATTTCGTTGTTAGAATTTCTCTCCTGTACTTGAGGGGCAATTCTCCAGCATCCACTAGCAGACTTGGGGCTGGACTAGAGCGAAAGGACCCCGTGGCTATTCTTATCCCAGAATGGTGTACGGGATCAAGCATTTGAAGCATCCACATGATTAATAATTATACAAATCTAAAACTAAACTAAAACTAAAACTAAAAATACAACATAAGTTTAGTTTTAGTTAGAGAAAACTAACGTTAGTTTAGTTTACTAACGTTAGTTTTGCCCAACACTGATAGGTAGTGTGCAACAAACTGTGGCCTCCGTTTTAACCTTAGTTAGGATGTATTCAGGAGGCCACGTTTATTTCGTGGGAGAGTTCTATATACTTGAAGGGTTCATTACAATAACCAGAGAAGTCCAAAAATTGTTATTTTGAGATAAATACCTCTTCTTCCTCTCCAACGTCAGCTCAACATATTGATATTATTGCTGTCCCCAAAAACCAGATAGGTAACAATATATATGAGTGTGAAGTATTAGCGATTCTACAAAAACACAAGTCCAACGCTTTTCCACCAAAATACAGACTTGTCCTTGGACCTGTCTGTTATTTTCAGAATGTTTATCATTCAAAAATATTTTTTAATTTGTCAGGATTATATAACGAATAATCTTATTTGAGGATTAAATTATTTAATGGTAAGAAATATTATTTCATTATGTTCTGTTACTACGATTTCTGCAAAAACCAGAAGGGTCCATAACGTTTTTTACGTTTTCTCAACTATCCTCTTAAAAAATATATTTATTTTACATGGGCGTATAAAGAAAATAATTTCGAGAGAGGCTGGGAAAATTTAGGGGGGGGAGGGGCTGAGACCATTTCCGGGGTATGGAATACTAAAAATTTAGAGCCTGGAATAGTTTTAGGCAACTAAAACGCTATTTTACGTAAAATAAAATACTTTTTATGAACTAAGTGATCTTATTTAATTTATTTTTAAGGGTTTTACTACAAGTTTTTACCAACAAGTCCAAATTTCGGGATGGGGGGGCTGCAGCCCCCCCTTATATACGCCCACGTTATTTTATGTACAATGCAAAGCTGTTAGTAGGACAAAAATAGGTATATCAGAAATTTTCATTTCATCCAGCACAAATGATGCTACGCATTTTTTTAAAGTTTCTGAACATTTTATTTTTTGGACTTGTCTGGTTTTTGCAATGAACCCTTCATTTTCATTTTGTATCGCCTGTGAAAATAACCCGCACAAATATTTAATGTTTATTAAAGAAAACCCTCTGCCCTTCGCGGCAATCAAATACACTACCCACAGACTGTTCATGCCTTTACTCACACGTTCATCGGGCTGCGGATCACACATTTATATTATTTGGGTCGTATTTCTCAGCGTCAAGGAACCCACTTACAATCAATTTTATTTTAATTAGTATTGTTGATAACGTTCCGATCTAAAGAACAGAAACAACCGCCTGGTATACCGAGCGGAGGCGGTGTCGGCCATTTTAAAAGGGCCAGCAGAGGTAAGAAATGAAAGAGGGTAATCCGAGGGTGGATTGGAAGGGCGAGGGTGGCGGCCGTGCTATAAATCACCAGCAGACCACGAGCAAGACCAGGATATTGATGGTGGAATCTAGGACTTTTACTCCATCCACCTCTGTCAACGAGTCTTGTTTTCCTCAAGGCATTATTGTGCAATGGACTCAATAAAAACCACCAAAATGTTCCTATCCAATTCTTGAATAGCTTTGAATAATTGAAGTTCCTCCCAGCTGGGGCTTCGTAAACTACGCACGTTCCTCAGTGAGGGTTCCAATAAGATGAATAAAACGGCCGACACAATTATTATTGTTTTAATAAGATGAATATAGTTAGCCGTTGAGGTGATAAGAAGTAAAGGAATGGTTAGGATTTGGCAAGGAGAAAACCCCAGTTAAAAAAAAAAGAAATCGATATCTTGAACGTTCGAGATATCATCCCTACCTTCTCAAACTATCGAATACGCAAAAAGTCCGTCACGCAGGAGCTGCATAACTAAGCACTTTCCTCAGAATTTGGGTAGTGTAGACTGCTTTCCAGAACAATTTGCTTAAAATATCCTACATAAATAAAATAAAAACATGAATAGTTCTCTTTTAATTTTGTAATGATTAACTGATAAATTATTAATTTGCTTCCAGAGTTATGTTTACACATAGTACCTACTGCACTACGTAATAAATACAAAAAACCTCATATTATCGTATTTTGATATAACGCAGGAACCGGATACAGTCCCTCTAGCGCTCGTTGCGGCGCCTTTGTGAACCTATGTCTGGCTGCCTTTTCTATTGAAATATATTACAAACTAAACCCCCCGATTCATCTCATTTTTACAACACTTCTTTCTCATGAGTTACCCACGACGTATACCGCGTTTCGTTACAATACAGCAGAAATTACGACCAGTATGAGTATATTAGTAATTTGGGTCCAAGGTAAACCCCCCCTCCTAATGAACCGATTTAGTTTATTTTTACAACACATATTTACCTGTATATTACCACTATGAATACCGAGTTTCGTCGAAATATACCAAAAATCATGGCTGGTAGTGGCGAATTGGTATTGTCGGTCCGGAGTAAACCCCCCCCCCCCCCTCCTTATGAACCGATTTAGTTCATTTTTATATCTCACTTTTCTCTCTATATTACTACTACGAATACCAAGTTTCGTTGAAATATAACAAATATTACGGCTGAAATGGTCAAATTAGTGTTTTGGGCTACGGGTAAACCCCCCCTTCCGGTGGACCGATTTTGGTGGTTAACGAACTCGTTCAATCGTTTGCTAATTGAATGCTATATACCAAGTTTCGTGACGAAAAAACAAAAACTCTGGCCGCTATCGTGTTAACAGACACACATATATATATATATATATATATATATATATATATATATATATATATATATATATATATATATATATATATAGATATATATATAAATTTTAACGGGGGTCATTTTCGCTGTCTACTAGGTAGGATCGATAAAGATTTGAAGAAATTTTTTAAAAATTCCGTCATGAGTGCAACCTCAATAGCTACTTTCCTTCGGAGGAAAGTGCTAAAACTCTTTTTTCAGATTCGATACATAGCTCTTGCATTGTGAACGATATAGCGCACAGTGAGACCAAACGACATTTCGTGTTTCAAAAAAGGCTACAGCCTCTAAATATTAACCGATTTCAATGCACTTTTTTTTAAAATGGAATCTAATAAAATTTGTTTTCGCTGTTTATTAAATCAGTCGGTGGTTACGAGTGAATAATTCACGAACTTATACAAGTGGTCATAATATAATATTTTATTTTCCATCTAACTTAATATCTGCAGTGATATCGTTGAAACTAAACATTCAAATCCTGATTAGACTTGGAAAAATTTAGACTGACATCTTCAAAACGTAAATTTATCCTTATTCAACAATGAGATTAATTAAAATAATGTGATTTTTGAATGATTTGAAAAGTCTTATCAGGATTTGAATGTTGGATTTCGACGACATCATTGCTGATATTAAGTTAGATAAAAAATAAAATATTGTTTTATGCTGAATTGTAATAGTTCATGAATTATTCACACGTAATTTAATAAACAGGCAAAAAAAAAAAGAAAAAATAAAGAAAAAAGAAAAAAAAAGTGCATTGAAATCGGTTAAGATTTAGAGGCTGTAGCCTTTTTAGCACTTTCCTCCGAAGGAAAGTAGCTATTGAGGTTGGACTCATGACGGAATTTTTGAAAAATTTCTTCAAATCTTTATCGATCCTACCTAGTAGACGCCGAAAATGACCCCCGTTAAAATTTATATATATATATATATATATATATATATATATATATATATATATATATATATATATGTGTGTGTCTGTTAACACGATAGCGGCCAGAGTTTTTGTTTTTTCGTCACGAAACTTGGTATATAGCATTCAATTAGCAAACGATTGAACGAGTTCGTTAACCACCAAAGTCGGTGATCTAAAGATAGACATACGTTGTAAAAATAAACTAAATCAATTTATTAGGAGGGGGGGGGGGGGTTCTCTCCGGACCCACATTACCAATTTGCCACTACCAGCCGTAATTTTTGTTACATTACAACGAAACTCGGTATTCTTGGTGGTAATCAACAGAGAAAAATGGGTTGTAAAAATAAACTAAATCGGTTTATTAGAAGGGGGGGTTTACTCCTGACCCAAATTCTTAATATACTCATACCGGTCGTAATTTCTGCTGTATTGTAACGAAACGCGGTATACGTCGTGGGTATCTCATGAGAAAGAAGTGTTGTAAAAATGAGCTGAATCGGTCAATCGGAAAGCGGGGGTTTAATTTGTAATATATTTCAATAGAAAAGCCCGTCAGACGTAGGTTCACAAAGCCGCTGCAAGGAGCGCTTTCTACCACTAGAGTGACTGTATCCTTTTCCTGCGTTAGATCAAAATACGATAATATGAGGTTTTTTGTATTTATTACGTAGTGTAATAGGTACCATGTGTAAACATAACTCTGGAAGCAAATTATTAATTGATCAGTTACTCATTACAAATTTAAAAGAGAACTATTCATGTTTTTATTTTATTTATGTAGGATATTTTAAGCAAATTGTTCTGGAAAGCAATCTACACTACCCAAATTCTGAGGAAAGTGCTTAGTTATGCAGCTCCTGCGTGACTGACTTTTTTAAACACGAAAAGCCCCACTGTGCGGCGTGCCATAAAGTGTCGCAACTCGAACCCATTTAGAATAGCCTTTAATGCCTTACATAAAGTATCGAATGAGACCATTTTTCAATATATTACCCAATGGAGAGAATATGTTCGTTCTCTAGTTTGCTCCGATTTGCACAATCGATAGTTTGACATGGCAGGGACGATATCGTTTTAATATATTACAAAAAACTTCTCCGATACCAACAAATTCCAAAACCAAAATGTATATATTCCGACTCTGACGAATGAGGTGCTTTTCAAAAAAGTCAGTTCCACATTTTCATGCAATAATTACTGTTTCTTACTTAACTCTAATTCAGGTAAAAATGTTCACAATGGTCTTCGTATTTTTACTCAACTCCTATATCTGGTCTTCCTCCAGTCCCTAGCATTCATTGCCAAAAGTTGTGCTGAAACGTTCTAAATACAGATTTTTACGAAAATCTGTTGTTCTCAGCAGGATCTCAACTATTCCCTAAAGTGTTATAACCTCGACGCAGCAAACTACATATCATTTGGTTCTAACTGTCGCCACGAATGCGAGTTCCATTTTCCATATCATGATACCTCTAGAATGTGCATCATTTGGTTCTAACTGTCGCCACGAATGCGAGTTCCATTTTCCATATCATGATACCTCTAGAATGTGTATTATTTGGTTCTAACTGTCGCCACGAATGCGAGTTCCATTTTCCATATCATGATACCTCTAGAATGTGTATCATTTGGTTCTAACTGTCGCCACGAATGCGAGTTCCATTTTCCATATCATGATACCTCTAGAATGTGTATCATTTGGTTCTAACTGTCGCCACGAATGCGAGTTCCATTTTCCATATCATGATACCTCTAGAATGTGTATCATTTGGTTCTAACTGTCGCCACGAATGCGAGTTCCATTTTCCATATCATGATACCTCTAGAATGTGTATTATTTGGTTCTAACTGTCGCCACGAATGCGAGTTCCATTTTCCATATCATGATACCTCTAGAATGTGTATCATTTGGTTCTAACTGTCGCCACGAATGCGAGTTCCATTTTCCATATCATGATACCTCTAGAATGTGTATCATTTGGTTCTAACTGTCGCCACGAATGCGAGTTCCATTTTCCATATCATGATACCTCTAGAATGTGTATCATTTGGTTCTAACTGTCGCCACGAATGCGAGTTCCATTTTCCATATCATGATACCTCTAGAATGTGTATCATTTGGTTCTAACTGTCGCCACGAATGCGAGTTCCATTTTCCATATCATGATACCTCTAGAATGTGTATCATTTGGTTCTAACTGTCGCCAAGAATGCGGGTTCCATTTTCCATATCATGATACCTGTAGAATGTTTATCTGGAAGCCTGTTATTGCGAAATCGTAAGCGCTATATTTTTATGGATCCGATACGTGAAAATTTTTAGTCGGCACTTCCGAATTACGTCATGAGGTCTTCCTCATAAGCGGGAACGTTAAAGAACCAATAAAACGAGTACCTTCAAGCATATAAGCTCAAAAACGTAAGCGTTACGATTTCTTTCGGGCGAATTTCGCCCCTAAAAGCCGGTAGATGGATTTTGCTTGTATACCTACTTGACCTTTTAAATTATACGAAAAAGTTTTGTACCAAATTTCATCAAAATCGGACCATTTTTTAAGCAGTGAGAGAGCGAAGAGACAAATATATATATATATATATATATATATATATATATATATATATATATATATACATAAAAATTTGAACCACCGTTATTTTCGAGATCTATGGTATAAGTTCTGTAACGTAATATTTTCTAGTCAGCACTTCTGGATTGCGTTATAAGCCCCCCCCCCCTCTTCTGGAAGGAGGGAGGAAACGCGCTAAAATCTTGGCTGTTAGGAGCTCATCAATAATTCTGGCCTGGAGGTGAGCCCCTTCTACATTTCGTTGAATAATGAACTTGCTCGAATCGTTGGTATGAGAATACTATATAGCACGTGGCGCAAAAACAAAATTTGTAGCCACTCATATATATATATATATATATATATATATATATATATATATATATATATATATAAATATACATATATATATATATATATATATATATATATATATATATATATATATATATAAAGCAAAGATGGAATAGTTGGGATTCGGCTAAAGAAACCTCAATACGATTGTTGTAAAAAAATCTATATTTATGACGTTTCGGTTACTCTTTGGTAGCCTTCGTCAGCTAAAAAGGCAAGAAAAAAGACAGAAATTAATACAGAAAAAAAGTTTATAATTAAGTTAAGTAACAGATCTATAAATACAGTGTTATTATAAAAGAACAATTTGGTGTTAAATTATTAGAACAACTAAGGTAATAATAAACGGGTAAAGTGAACATTAGTGTATATCTAGAAATTAGAACTAGAAAATCAATAGAAACATAACAAAAAAAGACTATTTTATTGAAGTGTACATAATTAAATAGGTACTAATAATAATATTAATTAATTTTAACAAAGAAATAAGATACTACATACCAATGAAAATGCCGGGAGGCAGAGGAAGACCAAAGTTAACACTTAAGTAACCATTGTGGAAGTGTCTTAAGAAAACTGGGATCTACTAGGGTATATGAAACTGAAAACAAACCAGGTGATGGGAGGAGGTCGGTAGGGATCAAAAGCCTTTTTATGACATTTTATGACAGGAAAGGAGAGGAAGGTTTTATTCGAAGGATACACCAGGGGCGTGGGAAAATACTAGGTGGGAGGCCGGGAGAGTCTTTGAAAAATATTAGCGTAAATAGGAGAAATGCCTTGTTTGTCTGTTTTGTAGTTTATATTGTTTTTGTTTAGGTTAATGTGTACAGAACGAAACAAAAAAAGACTACAGATCTCTGAATGTGTACACATTAACCTAAGCGTTATTTTTCTTCGCTATGTATCATATACTTTTCTTTATGGAAATACTTCTATCTCCAGAGCGGTTCTTCTCTCCTATTTTTTCCAGCTGTCAGGATGATGGCTAAATATCGCACAAAGAAGTAGGATAGAAGAGGCACCGTCGCAATTAAAAGCCGTTGCATATATACATATATATATATATATATATATATATATATATATATATATATATATATATGCATACCTTTCTGGGATTATTTTTGGGTTCTAGTAGGTAAGACCAATGAAGCAATTTGACGCAATGTTTCAAAATTTCATTCATGTCTTTCGTAAAGTGGTAAAGCTGAGTTTCTATTTTTGCCAATGTTTGGGCTTGATAAAAATGAATGAAACATGAGTTCTTCCGCTCCTTATAGTGTCGATGGAGGCTCGAAAATAAAGCTTAAAAGTTGGTGAAATAAGGAAACTTTCTTGTTAATAAAATGTAGTTTTATTTACCAATTATGACCAAATACTGACTTATTATTATTATAACTTAAGATGGTGTATTAGAGGTTATATTCGAACAGAATGAAAACTCAATCATTTCCCAAGGAGTCTTTACCGTTTTCAGCTTTGCGGCGGTCCCCAGTTGTTGGAGGATGAAATACACCTAAAATAGGAAGGGGCTTAAACATCGTCCCTTGCGGAACTCCAGAAAGTAGATAGGAGGGTCGACTGTTCAAACAGCGACAAGTTTCCTAAGGAAGGGGTGTTTGGAGAGGTCCGAAACCTGCGGTCTAACCAGTATTTGCCGTGTTGGGAAAAGGCTGCCTGTTCCAGGGGGCAGTGGTAATATCTGCCCCCCCCTCCTCCCTTTAACGCTATTTGGCCTCCGACCCCAAGACCACCCTCGCCATCTTGTCTTGTTTACAGGCCTTTCTACAGCTTGGGTACCGTGAAACCAGCCACTTCCTTGCGACTTCTTATATATTCAGTTTAGGGGGAAAAAGAATCTCTAAGATTCAAAATAATTGATGTACTGTATACAATACCGCAGACCGGCGTTAATAGCCAAATTGTTGATGCGCGGTTAAATACACACACAAAAAAAAAAAAAAAAAAAAAAAACCACTGCAGAACCACTATATATCACTCGGCGAGCTGGTAACGCACTTTTCATGAAGTGTTTTATGCACCTTGAAATTTTGCTATAATGTACCTCTTGGATAGATAAGAAGGTAAATGTGTGTTGGCTAGACTTACCGTGGAACACCAGGTACTGCGCATAGGGGAAAAGTGCAAAAATATATTGCCCAAAAATAGAGTTTTATTCAGAAGCCAACTATCTTTAATGTAAAATTAATACAATTTTACAGTAAATAATGGATAATAAAATAAAAATCAAAGAATAAAAAGAATTTAGTTTTTTTTTTTTTTTTTTTTTTTTTTTTTTTTTTTTTTTTTTTTTTTTTTTTTTTTTCTTTTACATGTTATCCCCCTTAAAAGAGTGTGCCATATTTATTATTCATCGTAAAATTTACATTAATGATAAATAAAACTCTATAATATTTTTCTTCTGAATAAAACTCTATTTTTGGGTAATATTTTTTGTACCTTTCCCCTATGCGCAGTACCTGGTGTTCCACTGTATATCTAGCCAACACATATTTAACTTTATATCTCTAAAAGAGGTGCACTATAGCAATATTTCAAGGTGCATAAAACACTTCATGAAACGTGCGTTACCAGCTCTTGGACTATATCTGTGTGGTGCTTACGAATGTAATCCTATGACTTTGTAATCCTATGACCTTTTCTAAATAGGCGCAAAAGGCATTTTTATCACTGATGTTTGAGGTAATTAAGAAATGATATCTTAATGAATTGTTAGTGTGTTCTTCTATAATAGGTTTTTGGACATTTCTGAGCTTTCTCAGAACAACGCGACAGTAGATTCTCCAGGTTCTTCCTCCAGTCCACAGTTGAAAGATAATTAATTTCTATTTTGTATCTTTGCCGGTGGATACTTGGGTGAGGATCTTCTTTTTCGATAATTTTCTTTTTCTCATTTATCAGTATATATTTATATCCATTTTTATTTTTATTTAGATTTTAAAGGTATATATTGCATTGTATATGGTAAGGATTTGTGTTGATGTGGTCTAAATCTTCTTTCGTCAGATTTCCTTCACTTATTTATCAAACCACTGCAAAATAAAAATAACGATGTACACTGTCAGAGACAAACTTTATTTATTCGAGAGAAAAAATCGTCAAGTTAGGATTTAAAAAAAAAAAAAAAAAAAATAATTAAGTCATGTATATCATAGAGTATATGAAAATAAGATTTTCGGGCATCTCATAATTATGGTGTCTCGCTGTAGTCTTGGTTCTATTACAACTATACTTCATCTGAAAATTAATAAAATCGTGTTGAAGAATCGATATTGACTCAGCCGGGGTAAGTAGAAGGTTTAGTCCGGGCTCTCTATATTTTTTTTTATAGATTTGACCAGAGATATCTTTAGTTACAAGCACCAAGAAGAGGCGCCAAAATGACGCAAAACATGTAAAATATTTGGACGATAATTACTTATCGTCCAAATATTTTACATTTGGTTTTATTATTGACCTTCCGCCACATTTGAGTAATATATATATATATATATATATATATATATATATATATATAATGATTGTACTTAGCGTTTATGTACGTTTTATTTGAATCAACATAGTTATTTAAATGTTTACTTCCATTTATTATTAACTAAGGATTTTTGAATGGGTTACCATCCTTTCCTAGCCAGGATAGGGCTGATGCCTTATCCTGGTTTCTTTTTTCGGAAGAATTCACAATCAAACCATTATTAAGGAAGTTGACAACTGAAACATATAAATCCATTAAAATGCTTTCGAATGTTTCATTTCTCTTACAAACTTATGGTAATAAATGAATAGGCCTGTAGCTAGCACCTTGTCAATAACACCATCCTTAGAGGACTCCAGTGAAAAATCCCTGCTCCTGTGACTGTAGGCCTGAGAGTAATAGCTTCTGAGGATGGAAGGCCGTCTGTCCCTACAGGGCAATGGTCTGGAAGAGCCAGACCCACCCTCCGTATACCGTTCGAGCTAAACATTTCATTCTATCTAATAGACCAGTGAGTCATATTCGATTCGGCTTTTGACCATGGACCAATCGCCGATATCCAATACGGCGGCCCTGGTAGGAAATAGCCGATCCATACACGATTTCCTACAACCCCCCTGAGCCCCCCTCCCATTTACCAATAAGTCTAACCGAATGAATCCGTCAGGGAGGGACTTCCGCTCCTCAATTCCAATAAATAGAATTTCCTGTTTCATTTTGTGTTATTTACTTAGCGAAAGGGACACTGAATAAGGGATGTAAGAGGGTTACTTGAATGCTTTTGGGACTCCAATCCTCGTACAGGATGTGGGTGGAAATTAACGATTTACTGGGAATTATATTAGTAGAATTAAATGTAGGGGAAGATTCGCTTTTGATCATTCAGGATTTAATGAAATTTCTTGCTTAGACTGACTATAGAAAGCTCCAATCAAAATATAATTTATATATGTAGCGTCAAATACAATTTAATAAAATCTAACGTTAATCTAACGTTTTTTCGACAATATACGTCCATCGAAAGTAAATGACAACACTCATACAGGCCAGGCAACGAACAGTTATAGATGGAAATTTTTGGAACAAAATTTTTGAATTCGTAACTTTTTTTGGGCTGGTTAGGAGGTGAACATATCAAAAGAATTTGAGATTTCACGATTTTACACTGATATTTTTTTTTTTTGCCTTTGTTTAACGGCGTATCAACACTTGACGCCGGGCTATCTATAGGTTGCCACCCTTTATAATACCAACAGCAAGTGGTCGGTCACCCATTCAGGTACTGGCCACGCCCGACGTTACTTAACTTCGGTGATCTATGGGAACCGGTGCATTCAACGTGGCTATGGCCGTTGGCTTTAGACAGCAATTTTTTTTTTTTTTTTTTTTTTTTTTTTTTTTTTTTTTTTTTTTTTTTTTTTTTTTACCGCGCATCTACATCTAGGTCATTAGCGCCGACATCCTGGGTGCAGCGAGGAATTTTACCAGCGAGCCGTGGGATGATAAAATTCCTGCCGGAGGTTGGGAATCGAACCCACCATCTCCCGCTTATGAATCCAAGGCGCTAGCCATTAGACCACGGGAGACCCCTAGACTGCAATTTTTTTTTTTTTTTTTTTTTTTTTTTTTTAACGGCGCATCTACATCTTGGCCATTAGCGCCAGCAATTGTTTTAACTTTTGAAGGGAAATACATGAAGTAGTAAAGTAATATATATTATTGAAGGGAATGGAATGCTCTACAACCCTATAGCCAACATTTATTTTTTGGGTGCATCGTAGAAGGGTTATCCGGTCAAAAAGGGCAGAAAATTACAGACTTTCAAGAACGGATACTTCGAAAACTAATAATATATCGTAAAACCTGATTGGATAGAGCTTGTAGTAAATTTAGTCAGCTTTCATTTGTTATAGAGTGGTCATGTCGCCAGGACGCAGGGTTTCCGAGATATAAGCGAAATCCCGAAAAATGGGACTTTCTAACCCCCCCCCCCCCCCTCCCGGCCGGATCAAAGGCTATGGGCGGGGACTTGTGATATGTTGACCTCCTAAGCAACCCAAAGAAATTTATGAAGTCAAAAATTTTGTTCAAAGCATTTCCATCGCTGGCTGTTTTTGAGCATTCGTAGCCTGGGCTGTTAGGCATCAAACTAGACCAAAAGTGTAGTTAAACCCTGCCAACCGCATGTTTTTTTGTTTTTTTTTAAATATTTTTGTTCCAAAAATCTGCTGTTTTTCGTAGGAAAGCTTCAATTTTCTCTGCTAGTACACATCATTTTTTGCATTGTCTTACTTTTTGGAAATCGCCTTTCGAATCGTCATTTTCCACTACCCACGATTTCCCAACTGTTTTCGAAAAATTTTAGAAAATATACCAAGATCTGGAAGCTTTTCATGCCTATGAATATATTTTTTTGTAATGCTTCCGTACCTCCAAACGCAACCAAAATTGTAATATATTAGATTAGATGAACGTCAAACCTCTGGACCAAGTTTCAACAGAATCAATCATTCCTGAATACTCACACAGAAAATTAATTTGAAGAAGTATTAGTATCAATTTCATAAGATCAACCTCTTAAGCGGGTTTCCTCCCTATGGTGGGAGGCAGGAACCGCGCTAAAATGAATGAATCTATGTGAATCAAGTCCATTTTATCTGGTTTAGCTTCTTTTGAGAATATTTGTTTCCTATTAGGGGTGGTTAGGGAAAATTGGGACGGTCAGAAAAAAATGGAACATCCGACGTGATGAGTTCTCGCTTTCCTCGTTGCTCTTCATGAGACTTGAATTTTAAGCAGAAACTTCGGAAAATATGCCACAACTCTTTTTCTTCTAAAAATGTTGTGATTTTCAAAAATTACCCCCAAGTTTCCAATGATTTTTCTCAGCCCTTATAGCTTAAGGTTCACCATTCTGTAGCTTGACTGCAGACTTCCTTTTTGATAGTCCTTGTTCACCTGAAGATACATCAAATGGATGCCACAACCGATCACGAGGATGTGAAACCGATAGGAAAATTTTAATATAAATTACCAGTATATAAAAGTGTATTATTTTACCATTTGACCATACCCCTAATTTATAAAAATCACTAAAAAATGTAATTTTACTAACGACACGACCGAAATCCTACAATATCTACCTGCTAAATCAGGTATGAGCAACCTTTGACATGCTATAGGCCAAACTCTAATGTGCAAATACGTTAGCGCGCCGTGCATATGGGTCAAAATCAAGTAACATCGGATTACATTCGGCAATGAAAAAAATAGGGACAACATTATAATAGAATAGTGAAATTTGTAATGATCACAAACTAAGAATGTTAAATATCGACGCGAAATCAATGAGACACTCGGCTTGCTCGCTCACTTGATTCCGCAGGAGCAAGCGACAAACCTCATCTCACTCGATCTTCCTCATTTGGAATGAGTGTGAGTAATTAGTGTAATATTATTTCTCTATTAATTGGGGTTTCAGAAATGTCTCGCCAGCCGGATCCGACCCTCTGTAAGATTTGATCTGGCCCGCGGGCCGGTTATTGCCCACATATCGGGACCTTGGAAGAGAAAGGGCGAAATTGAAAAATCTCCTTTTTTATTATTTTATTTTCTGGGTGAGAAAGATGTAGGTAAAACGACACATCGCCTTGTTTCTCTGGTTCGCCTTTAGTTTTACCAAAGTCTTAAGTTAAAATGAATGTTAAAATGTCCAATTTCACGGGCAAATAACGGGTCTGAAATTCTCCTCCTAGCATTTTGTTACTCATAAATCACTCTTAAAAATCGTGATTAAAACGTTTAATTTCAATTGCAGATTTTCTAATGAGATTTATGATTCAGCATTCTATAGAGTAAACATTTGCCTTTTCTATCCAGAAGCACTGTTAGAACTTCGACTTCGAATTCGCAGCATCTGGAATTCGTGATTCGTCTTTACACCTGCAAGGTCCTGATATGTTCAAAATGGTCATTAGTTGTTGCAACTCGAACTCTTTTATGTGCATATCGCTGGAAAATGATGGAATGTTGTTAGACATTAAAAATTGGACGGAAACAATGAAATAAAGTAATATGTCCGACAATGATCGTAGGAGTTTAATAGAGACGGAGTGGAAGTCAACGAAACCAAACAAGCGGCGAAGGAAACCTTATTAGGAAAATGAAAACTCGTAATTCCCTTGAGGAAGATATTAAGTAGAGTTTTGACAGTGTTTACGCTCCGGGGATGGTCCCTAAATTAGTTTAAAGTTGGGAGGGAGAGTCAGGTAGAACGGGAGCGGTAGGGGGGGGGGGGAGAGCGACGGTAGCGCTGTCTGTCGGAAGGAGTTGTAAGTAAGGAGATGGACAGTACCTGGAGTTGGCCGGACTAGCCTTTATTGATCCTTCGGAGTGTAGTGTCCGGCACATTGCGCATGCTGAGGACCAGAAGGGGGAGTCGGTGTCTGATGAATGTCCTCTGTGTGTCCCCTCCCCACTCTAGAACCTACAAATATAAATCTAATATCCTCTCTCTCCTCTCCCTATCTCTTTCCTACCATCCTCCCTTCCCCTCCCACGACCTCCTTATCTTTCCTTCTCTCCCATCACAGGGGACTGTCTAACTCTCTCTTGCACATACACAAGACAAGGTCTTTCTCTCTCTCTTTCGGGCCGGGGCTTCTTCATTCCCTCTGTACTGGGGCTTAAGAGGAAGCCGGCTGGCATCCATCAAAAAAGAGGCTAATAAGCGAATCCTTATCCGCCTTGTAAGGCGAATGTGGAATGGAAACGAGTAGGGAGGGCTTATTTATTTGCTGATAAGGCTTATACGTGCTCACTCCGGCTTGATATGCTTACAAGTTAGAAACAGATCTCTTATCGAACTAATCGGCCTAATGCAGATTTGTCTTAATTTTTGTCAAACAGTTAAAACTATGAATTATAGGAAACCGTCAGGATCCTGCTTGGCTTGTTCAGGCCTACTGCTTGGAACTTATGCAGCCTATTTAAAGTGACCTTCTAGGCCTAATGCTTGTAACTTATGTAGCCTACCTTAAGCGACCCTTTAGGACTAATGATTGGAACTTATAAAGCCTACATGTGGCGACGTTTTAGGCCTAATATTTGGAATTTATGGAGCCTACCTAAAGCGACCTTTAAGGCCTAATGCTTGGAACCTATGTAGCCTATCTAAAGTGACTTTCGAGGCCTAATGCCTGGAACTTATGCAGCCTACCTGAAGCAACCTTCTAGGCCTGATACTTGGAACTTATTAAGCCTACCTGAAGCGACCTTCTAGGCCTAATGCCTCGAACTTATGCAGCCTCCCTGAAGCGACCTTCTAGGACTGATGCTTGGAACTCATGCAGCCTCCCTGAAGGGACCTTCTAGGCCAATTTTGGAACCTATGTAGCATACCTGATTAGATCCTTTAGGCCAACTGCTGGAACTTATGTATCCTATCTAAAGCGATCATTTAGGCTTGGACCCCACTCGTATGTTTTTAAGAACCATAGAGCGAAATTGGCTACACATTAAATATTTAGGACGATCCCAGACCGACCCTAGACCCACCCAGCTTTCTGATAATTTAATGGGTAAATCCAAAGGAGGAACTAAGGCCACCGTAGAATATTACTGACCACAACATCTTCCCAGTGTGCCGTATAATCAAGAATCGGATAACTCAACACTATTTGCCCCTTTTGGTCCTCATGGCCAGTTAAAATATTGATAAATATATTTTTGAATGTGCGCCTGTCTTTTAACAGTTGTGGGCCTGCCACTCTGGACCTTAACATTCAACATTTCAATAAAACAAGCCATTGGATGAGTTTGTTAACCAGTAATATTGGTCCCTTAGCAGTTTGGATTCTCCTGAAACATTCCTGTACACACCTTAGCTTAATGACCGTGCCTTAGTTATCTCGGGTGTTTATGCCGTTTCAAACTCCCTCTGAACGAATTAACTCGGTATCAGAACTTTTACGAACTTTTATTAGCCATCGCAAGTAATAGACACGATTGCTGTTGATCAGTGATTTTCGACCATAATACTTTATATAAGTTCGGCCATTAAGTAGTCAATTTGTCCTCAGCAGGCGTCATGTTTTTATATTTATTTGTTGTCTAGTTTGAGAATATTCTTCAACAATTAAACATAAACCAAGCAGCTTGCTAAGTGATGCATTCTGGTTAGCAGCTCCTGCGTGGCGGACTTATTTTTTTATTGTTTGTTTACATAAATCTTAAGATATCCATATGAACGGCACTTAGAGAACGGTAAAAAATAAATGATTCTACGCCAAAAACCACGAATTAAAGAAGTAGAGCGTCGTAAAACAAACGAAGCAACTTATGAACTATCCAGTAGTTAACCCTGAAAAACAAATAAATTTTCCTAAATTGAGTAGTAAACGACAAGAAGATTACAATAAAAGCGATTCAGTTGGATCGATCAGGCCTGTTTTACATTTAAATGAGGGCGAAGTTTGAAAATTAAATTTACAGACTTCTGGGGACTATATCTTCATTATCGGGGAGTTTGATTAGCCATTGACTATTGGCGGATTATACAACTTATAATGACTAATATTAGTCATTTCAATTACAATAATGTAATCATTGCGAATTCATTGCTTCTAAATTGTAAACACGTTTACCCGATTGCGCCGTCCTGGCGACGTAATCTGGAATTGCCAAATCTAAACATTCTCGTTTCAGAACTCCTAGATCACGACAATAACGGTAATCAAAATTTATATATATATATATATATATATATATATATATATATATAATATAAACAGTTAATAATATAAACAGGGTAGAGTCATAACTGAACCTAAGAACAATTAATCTGTTGTTTCGAATTGTCGAATGTGGCATTTTCGATAGTTTGCAGATTCCGATAGAGCAACTCCATAAATATTTACACTTTCAAACTATCGAATGTAACGCATTCGACATTATGCGTTGTACTAATTATATAGTATTAGTGATATATACAAATCAAAGTGTCGAATATACCATTTTCGTCAGTTTGCCTAGTCAGTTTTTGGTCTCAAAAGTATGACGATTTGGAGCAAAGTAGCGAAATATTCGATACATTGACAAAGTAATATATTGAAAAATAGTTATATTCCATGCTTTATATAAGTAATTTCTGGCTATTCTAAAGGCGTTAGAGTTGCGACAATTTGCGACAAGCCGCATCGTCCACAACACATGAGTAAAATACCAAATCTGAAAAACGAGATTTTTCATATCCGATAGTTCAACATGGTAGGGACGATTTTTTCGAGAACTACATTTTACTTCGAATACTCTATATTTGGTTTTATTATGTGTTAAATTATCTTTAAATCGTCTGAAAGAGTTATTTGTACTAGGATATTTCTAGGCAACGCTCCCGAGATTAACTTTCCATAAAAGTTTAATAATTTTGAGAGTAAAGCGTTAATTAAAGTATATTTCTTGAGTAAATGCTTTATAAAAGTAATTATATTTGAAACATTTCCGTAAGTAAATTAAAAAGGAGTAAAAACACCGGAGCATACCGTCCCTTTAATGGAATTACAAGCTTGGGGTTTTGAAATACTAATTAGGGATAGTTAGTCCGAGAACAGCTGATAGGTGACAAATTAGGCGGGAATCGCTGATAAGACGAGGTGATAAGAGACAAAAAGGCTGCGGTGTAATTAATATTGACGAGGGAGACGCGGTAAAGTTAGCTGAAGGATGCTGCCCGTAGGACTCATCCATCTTCATCCTGGCCTCAGCTTTCCGATGAACGGTGGAGGTATTACCTTGGGTATAGCAACATCTGTGTGGGAGTCTACGGAACTAGTACTGATAACACTATCAATCTTCAATTAAACATCATACAATAAATACCATTGATAGCCAATAGGTATATTGCCTTATCTGATAAAGATAAACATTTAATCTCGGAAAAATACATGGATTTTGAAGGCACCACAAAATGTAAATCTCAAGAGGGATACATTTTTATGTTTGGGATAACTGAAATTAAAATGTCAGTTACACAATGAAGTTTTAATAAGAAAAAAAAAAAAAAAAAAAAAAAAGGAACTCTCGTGACTGGCGGAAGATCAAAAACACTTGAGTATACAAATTGCCAACGGTCAGAGTCATTTTGAAAGCACTGGTTGCTGTTGATCCTGAAGTTAAGCAACGTCGCACAGTGCGGCGTTCTTATGGAGTAAGTGGACAAAAGTCGTTTTTGACGGACATTTAAAGAGTAAACTAATTTGATCACTAAAGAACAGATCTATTTTAAGGCCCTTGAATAAAAACTAAGTTTTTTTTCAATTAAATTTATGTTTAAAAAAATTTATTTGAAGTGGTTTATCGACCACCCAAATTTAATCAAAGAAAAAAGAAATTACTATAGAAAAAAAATTAGAAATAATTATACAAAAATGTATAAAGAATTAAAATCAATTATTCGCTGTCCGAAAAACTATCTTCGGATGGCGATAAGTTGTCCAGTTCAACTTGGAGAGTATGAATTCGTGTTGTCGCGGTCATTAAGCTTCGAATTTGAATGGTTTATTTTCCTGCTTAAAGAAATTAAAGGGTACGAAGATATTAAAAGACGATTTAAAAGGTCAGCGTTGGAATAGATCCTATTGTTTCCAAAATGTCAACATTTTTTGGGCTTATGTTTTCTAAAAGAGAAAAATAAATATAGAATCATTCAAAGCAGTTCAAAGCAAGAAAAATTAGTATATACATGAATTATAACTGATGTTAAAGCAAAATAATTCAGAAACTCAGGATGTTTTGGATCGAAATTGAAAAAAGTATATCTCAAGTTATTTTAAATATGTTATTTAAAAATATTTACAAAAAATGTTAAAAACAAAGGCAATGAACATTTTCTTACCTTCTAGTATCTATCTATTAGTTTAAGAAACTAATAGATAGATACTGAAAATTCGAAAAGACTTTTGTATGGAAAATGTTTCGTTTCGAAAGATAAGCGAACTGCCACTCGTTCAAACATGGTTTTAATCCTTTGTGTTAATAATATTCGAATAGAAGCTCCCATTCCATGTCACTGAGGTCAATCTAAAAGGATTAGTAAAGCAAAACAAGTTGGAAAAAATAGTTGCATTTTCGACTTTTGTCCACAGGCTGCCACACTGTGCGTCGGGGCGTGGCCAGTCCCTGGATGGGTTACCGACAACGTACTAATGTAATTACAAAAAATAAAATAAAATAACAACCTGTAGATAGCCCGGCCGTTAATAGCCGAACGGTTAATACGCTTAAAAAAAGTTGAATAAAAGTCTCAACTTGAGAAGGTGAACCTTCCAATATTAGCCCCTCGTTTTGACTGTGAAACATGTACGTAATAAATAAACGTAGTAAAAATGTTAATGGTGATTAGTTGGCCTTACAACTATAACGAGAATTCCTATATTTGAGTAAAGAGTTGCTCAATCCAAAATATTTAGCTAAATAGACAGTGGTCTGAGACAATTTTAATACACTGGGTAAATAAATTCATTAAAAAAAGAGGGACTGAGTTTCCTTTGAAATCGTATCAGAAAGAGCCCAATTAATCAAGACCCTATTTTAAAAAAAATATTTTAACATTTTGCTAATGAATATCAACTAATAGTAGTTCTTATTTTCACAGAAAGCAAAAAATTTCAACTCCCTTGCCTACATAAGAACGCTTTAAATGAATTATAATCATGATGAGTAACAATTGAGATAAGTAACAGAACTATAAATACAATTAACTTATTATAAAAGAAAAATTTCGTCTTAAATTCTTAGAATGAAAATCAATAGAAACATAGCAGAAAAAGAAGAAAAAAAGGGCTATTTTACTTAACTCATGGTTACCTCAAAAAATATCACATATTTTAACTTCAGTAAAATAGCCCCTTTTTTTCTTATTTTACTGAAGTTAAAATATGTGATATTTTTTGAGGTAACCATGAGTTAAGTAAAATAGCCCTTTTTTTCTTCTTTTACTGTTATGTTTCTATTGATTTTCATTCTAAGAATTTAAGACGAACTTGTTCTTTTAAAATAAGTTTATTGTATTTATAGTTCTGTTACTTATCTCAATTATAATGTATTACTGCACTTTTATTTTATATTTAAAATAAAAAATGGGCATTTCCGGACCATTTTACTGTTTCAGTTTGACAGAGGGTAGTGTGCGTGACAGTGAAAGTAAAATAAAAAATGGGCATTTCCGAACCATTTTACTGTTTCAGTTTGACAGAGGGTAGTGTGCGTGACAGTGAAAGTAAAATAAAAAATGGGCATTTCCGAACCATTTTACTGTTTCAGTTTGACAGAGGGTAGTGTGCGTGACAGTGAAAGTAAAATAAAAAATGGGCATTTCCGAACCATTTTACTGTTTCATTTTGACAGAGGGTAGTGTGCGTGACAGTGAAAGTAAAATAAAAAATGGGCATTTCCGAACCATTTTACTGTATCAGTTTGACAGAGGGTAGGGTGCGTGACAGTAAAAGTAAAATAAAAAATGGGCATTTCCGAACCATTTTACTGTTTCAGCTTGACAGAGGGTAGTGTGCGTGACAGTGAAAGTAAAATAAAAAATGGGCATTTCCAAACCATTTTACTGTATCAGTTTGACAGAGGGTAGTGTGCGTGACAGTAAAAGTAAAATACTTATTTACATTTTTTAAATGTGTGTTTTGTGGCGTATATTTTTCTATTAAATTCATATTTACAGAATGCAGAGCCTTCGAAGCATCTCTAAAGCAACTGGACATTTATGGTCCTCTTTGTGATATTTTTTGAGATAACCATGAGTTAAGCCAGAGAGCTTTGAGTTTCTTTAGAGGTATGGACATGTATAATTAAATATAACAAGCTTAGGTAATTAAAAAGGAAACAAATATTAAAATACGAAAGATTTTGATTAATCTGATTTTTTTTTCTTTTATTTTTCTTGATTAATTGATTTCTAGTTTGTACTATATTTCAGTAAATTCCAGTTTTAATATTTTGTCTAGTCACTACTTTTAACAAATTTTAGTAGGCAACAGTTATCTGCGTGGTTCAATTGCCTTCAACAAAGAAATAAAACATAAGAACCGCACAAACATATGAATCAAAACAATATATAAACAAGGGGGGTTTGAAGGGTGTAGCCGGAACCCTTTGTGGAATAACAGTAGAAAATTTGCCAGTCCTTCCATTTTTTTTTCAGGAATAACCGAAACGGAGAGAGAATATTTGTCGACCCCCGTTGACCCATATAAGGACCGTAAAGCGTGGGTTGGGGGGGGGGGGGGTGAGAGAGTCCAACATGGCGCAGCACTAGGCCCCATGTTTTTATTGACATTTTTCCATTGGCCAGCCTGTAGAGGGGAGTGGGGGAGGCTAATTGTACTCGGACCCTGACAGGAGGGGGAATAGAACCCACAACCAGCAACAAACCCCACCCCTCCCAACACCCAGTCTCTCCACCAGTCCGACTTTTCCCTATATGTACTTCTCAAACACATTTCTATAGAATTGATTCTTGATTTATTTATTTTTAATTTCGCTTAAACATAACACAGATTTTTAGGACGGGATATTAACTGGTTACCGCCCTTCTTGAGCCAAAATACGATCCAATTTCTAAGTTTTTTCCCCACGCCTTAACTCCAAAAAAATGTCCAGGCCTCTTTAATCTAAATAAGACAATAAAATCCATCCTCGCTCAAATTTGATTTTAGGGGTATACTGCCTTGTAACCTTTTTTTTTAAGCCTAGCAATTCTCCCTTAACTATTAAAAAATGATATCCAAGAGTGGTTATGTGAAGAAAAATTTTTAAGTGGGCAAAAAGTACAATTTTCCGAGTGAAATCCCGATGCCGAGTGGATGCCGTGTTGATTTGAAGATAATTTTTTGAGCGAGCTTTAATTGGTCGCTTTTTAATTGTTAAGTTTTTTTTGTTCCTCCTTCAATACACTTCAAAATTTAAACCCATTTTGTTTATCTTTATTACAAGAAAATTTCAGAATATTAAACTTTAAAGACGTTTTCTCAAAACTATTTTTTTTTTTTTAAATAGTGCGATACTCTGGCGTCTTCAATTTTTGCCCGATCAACTTAAAATTTTAACTGCAGCTTCCTCGTGGTATTTGCTAGAAAAGTAAGTAGGATTATTTTTTTTTTTTTCGATTCATTGAATTATAACGATTTTATGGAAGCGTAGATCGTCTCAATAGGTATGTTACTATGACACTTGTACTGTATTCGCTTGGATACCATATACATGTATATTTATTTATATTGCTATTATTATACTATATATATATATATATATATATATATATATATATATATATATTTATATTTGTATTTTCAAGCATATAGGTACTCATATTTATGTTAATGTTTCTAGCAATAGGTATGTCACTATACAGTTATATTTATTTATATTGCTATTATTATACTTTATATATATATATATATATATATATATATATATATATATATATATATGTATGTATGTATATGTATATATACATATATATATATATATATATATATATACATATATATATATGTGTATATATATATATATATATATATATATATATATATATATTTATATTTATATTTTCAAGCATATAGGTACTCATATTTATGTTAATGTTTCTAGCCTTTTTTTTTTTTTTTTTATTGTTGTTTTTTGTTATTGTTTCTGTCCTTACGATTGTTACACCATATATGTTTTTACAGCCCTGATGATGGCTTGTATAGCAAGCCGAAACGTTGGCGGCAATAAATATACATTTTAGCAAATAAAATGTGTTTTATTGAATAAGAACACTGACCGAAACCCCGACGATCTACGCTTCCTACTTCTGAACGGTCGACCATATCTTCTCAATAACGATTTTATGAACTATTTTCGACGGATTTTCAAATAGAAGACGGATTAATTGTTCACGATTTCGGAAAAAAATAATTTTTCTTAAAAATCCTACGTACTTTACTAGATTTAACCTTCTTTACAAATAATTTTATTTTTTCGTTCTAGATAAAATATTACCGCCTGCAGACTATCGCTAGTGAAAAAAGAGGGTTTCCGCTCGTCAGACACAGCGCCGCCATTTATTTCTGAAGAAATGAAACCTTTTTTTTTTTGTATATTTTAACATCCTATATAAAACAAAAAAAAAATATAAATAATTACAGAAAATCTATTTATTTGTTATTTATAAGTTCAAGAAAATGACTTTGGTTTTAATCATACAAGGTAGTCTTACCCCTTAAACAAAACAGAGATTCTTAGGACGGGTTATCAACAGGTTACCACTCTTTTCCAGCCATGATAGGATACAATTTTCATTGTTTTTTCCAACGTCATAGTCCAACGTTCTCCAGGCCTCATTAATCTAAACAAGACAATAAAAACCATCCTTGCTGAATTTCATTTGATAAAAATAATTCAGTGGTTTCTCCGTTCGAGGGTGGCTAGAGGATGTCCTGCTTGTAGCAGAGAGACTATTTGCTGCGACGGGGTTTTCAGAGAAATATACTGATATCACACATTCAGTATTTGTAAGATTTTGTTTAATGGTTTCCAAAGCTTTACCTTGAACGTTTCACAAAATATGATGGCTTTTGACATTTTGTACCTGGTCCTGGATATTTGGTAACTTGTCACAACATGAAAGCTACAGTATCTAACTTGTTGATTTCATGGCAGTGGGGGTTATAGAGAATTGACTTGAACCTCTTTATCAAACTATGGATTTTTGTTTATTTTTTTTTTTTTTTTTTAATATTTGGTATTTTTTTTTTTTTTTTTTTTTAAATAAACAAAATAATAAAAATTATGAGAATAGGCCTAAATAATAAAAATTATGAGAATAGGCCTAAATGGGGTCTCCCGTAGTCTAATGGCTAGCGCCTTGGATTCATAAGCGGGAGATGGTGGGTTCGATTCCCAACCTCCGGCAGGAATTTTATCATCCCACGGCTCGCTGGTAAAATTCCTCGCTAAACCCTGGATGTCGGCGCTAATGACCTAGATGTAGATGAGCCGTAGAAAAAAAAAAAAAAAAAAAAAAAAAAATAGGCCTAAATTATAATTAGGTATAAATAGAACTACAATATTTTGTGTTGTACTGGACTTATATAAAAAGTTTTAAAACAACTAAATAGTCGCAAAAAGGACCTTCTTCAAATATTCGTAGCTACGAAAGTACTCAAAAATGCAGATTCAAATTTTTACAGTAGTTTTATATTGCAACAGAGTATAACATGTAAAAAAAAAAATATAATAAAACAATTTAACAAGTGCCCCACCAGAGATATTAAACCCTGAAGTTATAAACAATTGCAAAAATTTGAAGTTTAAAATTTTATAAAAACATAAAGTAACAATATCAGGGTTAAGAGTACTTTTACTACAAGCAACTTAGTTAGGTTTATTATCATTCCAAAAATTTGATATACATCTCCTTATCTTAAAAAAATCACCCTCAAAAGTGGGCCTTTGAGAAATGAAAACAGTTGCTTTCAAGGGCAGTTTTCAGGTATTGGACCTCAAAATATTCAAATAGTGAATGGCATAAAACATAGAACAGACTATAAAGAAAACAATGGTGATGGAATTATTAGTCTATGACCTTACCAGACTATAAAGAAAACAATGGTGATGGAATTATTAGTCTATGACCTTACCAGACTATAAAGAAAGCAATGGTGATGGAATTATTAGTCTATGACCTTACCAGTCCTCAGAAAATGAGTTTTCCGTAAGGGCTTATAAAATGAAAAATCAGCAGACATGGTGGCATACAAAGATGGCCGCCATTTTCAAACGGTTGACTCTAAAAAAATTTTAAAAATTGTTTTGCACTACTGATTCCATATGTAATTGGTATGTATGGTAAAAATCTAATTTTTTTCTAAAATGGTCAAGCAACCACCTTTGGACAACTTGATATGGATTGAATCATACACATAATCGCACAATAAACAAATATTGAGGGGGATATTATTAAATTATTTTGAATATAAAATATGTCCTTTCGCTTTTGTATATTTCCCTAAGCTATTTCATGAAGGACTTCTCCTATTATGGAATATTTTTCATGCGCGTCCCTAACCAGGAATGCGATGAAACAGTAGTGAGTGCCTAAGTGGTAATGCCCCAAGAAGGTAGTGTTACAACGTTTAGGATTCAAGATAACATTCCAAAGCAGTAGAGAACCGTTCAGGATCGGATCCAAAGAGGACGAAGATAGAACATCTTCTCACGTACAAGCCATCTCATCCATGATCTTATTGGCTACGGTAGGGATAGGTTTTACTGTGAGGCGTTGACTACATGTCTGTACTGCATACATAATACATGGGATAAACCTGTGGCTAGTTCAAAGAGAGATTGCATAGGCCGTAATTCTATACATAAATATGAATACTTTGTGAAAAATGTACTTGGGAAAAAAATATTCAAAAAATGAATAAATTTGATATTTCATCCTGGATAATGAATAATTTTTCATTCGTTATTCAGCCATTCAATGAATAACATAAATTTTTATTTTTATTCATTATTGAATATTGAATGAAATTGATTTATTTGAGTGATATTGCTTACTGAACATTACTGATATTTTTAATAACAAGTAACTACTTTATTGTAAAAATAAAAGGTGATAATAATTTTTAAATAATGACGGAAATTTTGAATGGATAATAATGAATTCAGGAGACGGTAGGTTTTATTGAATTAAGTCATGCTTAACTTTTCTTACAGCTCAAATTTTCACATTTATTATTTCTTTTACATAAAGAAAATCTTTACAAAACATGTTTTGAGTACAATGTACTTAGTACATCAATACTGGTTAAAAAAGAAAAGATAAGCTTCTGTTTTTACTCTGTGAACCACATTATTTTAAAAGAATTGAAATTATGAATGAAGAAGAAATAATAAATAATTATTCTTTAATTTAGAAAATAAATAATCAATCAATAAGTGAATAATGAATGAATATTCAATAAAAATGTCTTGAATAATGAGCCAATCCTGTTATTCGTAGATTAAAAAAATCAGACGATGAATAACTTAATCAATAAATAAATTCTACTTCAATTTATCAAATTTATTATACCTAAGTAAATATGTATAATATAAATGGGTTATTAAAATTACTCATTATTTTATAAATCAAAAAATGCATTTATACATGAAATATAAAATTCAATAAGCAATAAATTTCAGTAGAAAATTACTCGTTTCAATACAAAATGTATAAATATGAGTATTTTGTGGAAAAAAAATGTAATCAAATAATCACCGTTCACCCACTGTTAATAAATTACAAAATCTGTGATAAACAAAGGGGGCGAGGTTAGCTCAGTGGTAGAGCACTCGACTAATGAACTGGAGGACCAGGTTCAAAACCCGAGCAAGCACTAAAGATTTTTTCTTCTAGTGCTGCCGTTCGAGGGTTGGATTTGGGGTCCCAGATCGTCCCTAGGCTCACCCAGCCTTTAATTAATAATGGGTACCTTGGGTGCTAATGAATCTAGCAGTCGAAGCAGCCAAGGGGAAAATCAGGCGGCCGGAGCATAGTGTTGACCACACTATCTCCCTAGTGTGCCGTACGGTCAAGAATCAGATACCTCTACAGTATCTGCCCCTCTGGGCCCTTGTGGCCTGTTACGGGACTGAAAAAAAAAAAATGATAAACAAAGAAGAGAAGCCCAGCTAACAGATAGAATTGACGAAATATTAGCGGATCATCACAACAAGATCGATAAGCTGTTCGAATTTTTACATCTACTGAATTAATAAATAATATCTAAAAATACATATTAAAAAAAATAAATATGAAAAATTTAAAAATCCAAATATAACAAATATCATACAATAAGTATTTAAATCAATACCATAAAGAAAAAACATTAAAAATCAAATAAATTAAAATGAAAATCACCCGCAATAATAACGTTCAAAATAAAATTCCTTTCCTCAACTCTTTTTGGTTAACTTCGCGCAACGCCGATAGAATTATTTAAACAAATATACACCTATAAGCCTATGTTTAATGACCTCATAGTGCTCGACAACTCTTTTATTCGTACTACAATTATTTGGAAATACGAATATAAATAAATTCTTATTTATAAGTGTCAATACAAATTCAAATGTAAAATGAAAAATGAAATTGTATTCACAAATTTTCCTGTAAATACAAATAAATTCACAGAAAATCTATGATATGAGTATCTATGATTTCAAATGTTAAAAATTTATTCACGAAGAAATTCATAAAAGAATTTGTCGATTTTTGCGTATTAATGACTAGCTGAATACCCGTGCTTCGTCACGGCAGATAAGTAGTTATTTTATTGCGTTATATAATGTTTCATTAAAATTACGTTACTATACAATTCTGTGCAGTTTATTATAGCACGGTTCCCGTCATACTATATTTTATTCAATGGGCGTTAAAATTTAAAAGTTTATGTTTCCAAGAAGTCATTTGGTAACACCCAATATATTTACGAGTATTACCAAGGTTATAGGCGAGAAGGCATTGCAAGGGTTCCGGATATTATTACCTCGCCTGGAAAACCTAAGGATATGCCATACATCACGGTTTGACCGAGACTGTCCCGGTATTTTGCAATTGTTTCGGTGTCCCGCCCGATTTTAGCAATGTCCCGAAAAAGGCTGTAAGATGTAAAAAGTAATGAATTCATGTTTATAAGAATCTTTTATAAATCGTTTACTTTTCTACAATCAACATTTTTACTACTGCTCACAGTGTCAAAGAAATCAGAAGTAATCTAACTGTAAAACGCTGGAACTACCTGCACAGCGCTGCCAGTTGCCAGACACTACTATTTGGCTGCGAGATTGTTTTAAGAAAATCAAGTAGCAAAAAAAGTTCCGTTCTTATTTTTAAGGTTTGGGTAGACTAACAGTTTAGGATTCCCCCTTCCCGTTAAAACTCACCAACCATTTTGCTTATAATTTGTACTATTTTTATTCCCCCCCAAACTCTCCAAAAATATGGCAAGCCTATCTGACAGGGACAGGCAGAAAAGAAACGCAATTAAAATCTATGAGGGACAGTTTATTTCTAGTAATTCAAGGACTGCCACCATAGTGGAAATTAACCTCAATTAGAAATAAAACTATGAAATAGATAATGTACGGTAACAGCTGTTCTGTTATCGTCCTAGCAACGCAGGCTGCCTAGGCTTGCCTTCTCTAACCAACTCAAACTTTAAACCCCCCTAAAAATGCTTAAAAATTCGAATATCAAAAAATCCTTTCTTAGCGAGTGCCTACGTTATATAGGGAGTGTCCATGCAAAATTTCAAAATTTTCTGTCGAGCGGTTTGGGCTGGGCGTTGATAGATGAGTGAGTGAGTGGTATTTGACAAATATATAGTAGATAAATTAAAATAAAATGTAAGAAATTGGGTGGATTCATCTTCCGTATTCCATATTTCCGTATGTAAATATGGCTTACCCATTTGCTCCATACATACAATACAAAATAAACAAAAAATCTTAATTATAGGTACTTTCTCACTTTCCCAACCTTTCTGCATCCAGAAAAGCAAAAATAAAGTAGAAACCAAATAAGTAATATTAAAATCTAATGACGCATATCTGTAACTGTTCGGGTTCACAGTTTCGAACGCGTGACCTTCGAGCTGTGAGTCTTAGACTATTTTGACCTAGCCTAAGACACTCCCCGGCTCATTAACTAGATAGATAGATAGATAGATATTTGTGTAAGATACACCTTGTACAAACAATTTCAATATTAGACACGTTGTTTCTTTCCATTTGAGTCTGGTAAATACTATAATGTTTCAACAATTTCACATCAAATGACAATATAAATGTTATATAGTTCTAAAGTTAACTTAATATATAATTTACATCATTAAAATATTTGTTATATTCATACGTTATTTATATTAATCATACATTTGTACTAAAAATTTCTAATATTATTTTTATAATGTTTTTTTTTAACAATAAAATACATACCAATATTACCTTAAATGTATCAGTATTATAAAAATGTTAATTAAATTCCGCTTCAAGATACAAAAAATTAAAAAAACTAAAACTGAAAGTAAAACATTGTTGATTGGAAAAATTGTTGATATATTGGGTCATTAACTACCTGTGTGCAAAGTGTGATCAAAATCAGTCAAACGGTGTGGATTTCTACAAAGAACAAACATACAGATAGACAGCTGGTAGACTTTTTAGACCTAGCCTATGAACATTCCCGTATCAAGACCTACCTGTGTGCCAAGTTTGGTCGAAATCAGTCAAAAAGTGTGGATTTGTATAAGGAACAAACAGACAATTCAAAAATACAAAAACAGCATAGCAGGTAAATTTGGCTATTTTAAGAAATAATTGAAATTAAAAAATTCAAATAAAATAATAACAGGTACATACCTACAGCAGACAATGCTCATGTTGAAAGCTTCCAAAACACTGCAACATGCCTAATCACTGTCTTCGCATTCTGCAAGTGATTTTGGGGCACAAGAACGCTTCGGATATGCACTGGCTGTATCTAACGGGGAAACTGTAACCCGGAAACCGTTCAGTTTAGGCAGATGTATGGGAATCAACGGACTAGTACCTTCCCCGTAGGCTTCTGTTTAAACATTAACCCTTTCTGATAGACACAACCTATTCCCTAAGCCATCCCTACCCGCGGCTTCAGAGCACACAAAGGGCGCTTTTTTTTTTGTCAGCTTTTATTTCCTTCTCAGTCCCACCAGAAAGGGATCAAACCCTCTCTCTCTCTCACTCGCAGCTACCTGCAACTCTCCCCACCACCCGGAACCGGAAGCTTGTCCTAGGGAAACTACTCGAACACCGGCCCTTGGTAAGGTATTAGCTATTCAATGTAGCCCGAGATTATTACAATATGAATGGGAGACTGCATGGCGTCTAGATGCAGCTGCCTTGTCCTAGGTAATGTATGACGGTCAGCTACTACTTCCGTAAATATCCATACAAAACACTGACTCATTATACTGGACACCGCCTCTCAGCTGGAACCAGTTCGAGAAGAAAAGGTGTTCCGAAAGGACCTCAGCTAAGCCCCATACATTCATCAATTGTATTTATTTACATTTTTAACTGCTTCATATCTTTGACAATAATCAGATAGAAATATGATTTCTAAAAAAAAAAAAGAAATTTTGCATTGAATTATATCATATTATTTTGATATGAAAGGAAGTTATTAATATTTTATGTGATAATTCATTAATAGTAAACAGGATGCAAAAACAAGTCAACACACCTCCACTGTTTAATTCCTTTAATTTAACAAAACGTTTTCGAGGTCAGCACCTCATCCTCAGTGTCCTCCTATAGCTGGGCGAGGTTCACTCGGACCTTCCGAGTAGATATATAGTCGGAGGAAGGTCCGAGTGAACCTCGCCCAGCTATAGGAGGACACTGAGGATGAGGTGCTGACCTCGAAAACGTTTTGTTAAATTAAAGGAATTAAACAGTGGAGGTGTGTTGACTTGTTTTTGCATCCTGTTTACTATGATGAACCTTCACCAGCCAACCAACCACAATTGTAGAATTCATTAATAATTAATGAATTAAATGAAACTTTATTTATTTATTTAACTTTTTTTTTTACATTTTGATGGTAAAACGGATGTGATCCGATTACATGACCAAAAATCTCCCTTAGCAGGAAATTATGGCGGAACAAAATTTATGATCATTACAGATATAGAGGAATCTAAATCAATGGATGTATGCATTAAATGTACAATTTATTACAGGAAATGAATACCTTATTTTAATTTACTTCATAAATGACATTCTAAAGATAAAAATTATTTATTCTTCTTTTTTCCCTTTTTTAAAAGCCTGCTATCTGGGCCATTAAAATTTAAGATGATAAGTAAAAAATACACTATTTAATTTAAAAAATGTAACAAAAAATAAAAAAATCAAGAGGAACAAGTATGAAATTCGAAATATTAACTAAATAAAAATTGAAAACTTTTTTTTTTTTTTTTGCATTTCCTTGTACATATAAAAGTTTTGTATAAATAATGTGGAATAGTGTCTATGCAATGGCAACCATTCGTTAACAATTCAATTATGTGATGTGTTGCGTTCATGTCTTCTCGTTTCATACATTTCATTAATAAATGTTTTACTGATGAAGTAGTGTTACATTCTGTATACAGTTGCATGCCTTGTTTTCTCATGAAGTGAGGGTCGGTTTATATTTCTGTCCCATTCAAAGCCTTGTAAGGACTACTTCTTCCCTCCGACAGCTTCTGCAGCTGGAGTTCAATGATTTTTTGAGTTCACTGAAAAGCTACATTTTTTTAATTTTTATTATGTTTATTTAAAATCTGTACAATTCATATAGTACAATAATTAATTGTGCTCGTCTTATTTACATCTCAGTGAGTAGTATATTGAAGGAGCCAATCATTATTGGCACTTCCTAATATATGCTAACATTCATATGTTCACAGTTTTTAACCGCTGCTAGGGTAGCTGGTCACGGGGCCAAAGTCTCTTAAGCCTCCTGGGAAGGTCTTTAGAATGGGTCCGAGTGGAAAGGGATTGACCTCTAGGATTTGGATGTGATGACAATTTGGAATGGAACGTTAGGAAACGGGATTTTGCGAGGTCTTTTACAAAGGGGATATTTAGGTCGTTGTGTAGGGTTTTGTTGGAGACATAAAAGGGAGCATTGACTATTCTACGAAGGACTTTGGATTGGAATGCTTGTATTGAAAAGCTACATAAATATAAAATTGTTATGTCCTGATTGGCTCAAACTGACACCCGATTTGGTTCAGTGATCGCAAAAACGTGTATGTATTGTGGTCATGTCTTTCAAAACTGAAACATTTATTTTTTGCAGGGATGGTGTTTTATGGATTTTATTATTATTATTTTTGGCCATTAATGGTAGGTTCTTAGGAAAACTGTACTGAGAATATAAGAAAAAAAAATGTTGCCATATTCCGACACTTTTTGGTACCTCTTCAGGGGAATATGTTTTAAATAAAACACCTACAGTGCCAACTTGTGTAGGACAACATTCCACTAGAGAATCAGTCTCGACGTGGCCCTTCTTGGTTCAACTAACTTTGAGATCCTCCTTTCAAGAAGACAAGGTTTATCGGCTAAGCCCCGTCGCAGACCACTGACCCTGTAAGGGGATTTCTGCCGAGGATGAATGAGGCGGAAGCGCCCCCTGAGGTCCTCGAAGGGAAATATGTGAAAAATAAGTTGACCGAAAAATTGCCCTTGCCGAAAACCGACAACCATAAATAAGTGGCACCTTATCAGACGAAGACACTCCGATACGGGAATATTTTAGCATAATCTCGCATTTCCCGAGAATTCGGGATCATGGCCCTCGCTCCCTTCTCGCTCCAATAAATCTTAAATAAAAAATCCTTATCAACTAGGCTTATTATTTATAATGCTTTTTGTTCAGGCTTGTTTATTATTATTATTATTATTAGGTAATTAAAAACAAAACGTGCAGCTGATTAGGTAATATAGCCTAACAAAATAAAAATAATAAAGAAACCTGTAATCTTACATTAGTTCAATACAAGTAATTCTTATTTTTGCTGTGATTTGGAAAGTTCAAAATCTGTTGGCACCTTTTTAAAACTTTATTCTGCTAGAATACATGTTCATAATTCAGGAGCTTGGAAGGGAAAGGGCGAATCACGAATTCCGGATTTTGGGAAATTGAAGTCAAGGTTCTGAGAGTGATAGCAAGGGATATCCATGTTTACTTTATGGAATGCTGATTCATAAACTTGATTGAAAAAGTATGCAATTAACATTCAATGTTTTAATTTTGATTAATACGAGTAAAAAAAAATGCTAGGGGGGAATTTTGAGACCCGGGATTCGCCCTTGAAATTGGACATTGAATTTTTCTTTGATGATGGTGCTACTCACTTTAACTCGAAACTGTGAGAGAACTAAAGGCGACCCAAAGAAACAAGGCGAAGCACCGGGTTACCTACATCTTTCTGACTCAGCAAAAAAATAAAAATTGATTTTTCAGATCCGCCCTTTCTTTTCCGAGGTCCTTAATTAAAAAATGTATTAAAATGACCTTCTAGCATTTTGAAATATATATTTAAGAACAACAGGTCACAATGTTATAATATCTGTACTCAGGAGGTAAAGGACACCATGTCACATATTTGTAATAGTTCAGGAGAGCAAATTTTCCATAACCTTGAACTAAGCTGTTTAAAGAAAATTTTTCACATTGTTATTGGCATTGATTGGTAATTTTAAGTATTGATTATAGTCAAACAAAGCCAAGTCTTTCTACATGGTGTCTTTTACCTCTAATGAGAGCGGACATGATTTTATTTCTCACTTTCTTTTCTTCGTTATTAATGGGAGCAGGACATAGTGCCTTATGCCATTATGTGGATCGAAAAAATCCATATTAAGAACATGGTGTTAAGTAAATTTAATAAAAAAAATGGACATGGTGTCCTCTACCTCCGGTGTACAGGTATAATGAACGAAAATGGAAACCTCATTCACTTAAATATTGTTTGTGTAAAGGACTGTTAATCAAGCAGCGAGCTTGTAAGGAACAGAGCTTGTAAGGAGCAGAGCTTGTAAGGAGCAGAGCTTGTAAGGAACAGAGCTTAGGAAAGGGAAAGCGGAATCGATTAACGAGTAAAATGTTCCATAAGTAGAATCAGGTGTTCTTGTAAGTCGAAAGTTGTTAAAGTGTCTCCCGGTCGGATGAAGTCGGTAATTACCAGAGGCGATACCACGTGGAACCCTTCCTCGGGTGGAACTACACCAGGGGCGAGGTGGAACAGACTTTCCTACCGTGCCTATTAATCTTGGCTCCTAGCAGGAGCAACACTTTGCCAGAGAGAGAGAGAGAGAGCGACCAAGAACTTAGTTCTTCTCGGGCTGATAGAGGTGTGGGCGAGATCATTAAGAAAGTCATTTATTACCCGAGAAGGGCAACACAAAGGGTTCCAGGACACCTGGGTTCTCGGAGAATGGGTGGATAATACACCCAATCATGCCACATGTTCCGGCAACCCTTGCGTCATACGAAACCCGCTCCGTGCTTCCGCAAAAACTATTGTTCGGCACAATAGCTTCGGCTGATTTCTTGCCCAACAATTTTTTTTTTCATGAGAATTCCACGCTTTTTATCTCTAATAGTGCACTTGCCTTGGTCACGCGAATTTAGTTAATGGTCCGATAATGATGTATAACAATAATTGTACCGTGTCCAATAAACAAAAACCATTAAGAAGAAACGTTATTTTGTTACATACGTACCTGTCAAATCACTCGTGCAAAGCTCAATAGACTAAAATCACAAAACCAACTATCAGACTGTTGGCGAAATTTCTGGCAACGACCATGACCCAATTCCACGACTATGTGAAGACCGGAAGAAAATTAACAAAACTCAATTTCTCCCACATGGGTAAGATGTCAAATTCCTCCTCCCCAACACAATTACAAAAAACTGTTAAGTGGTATTCAAACGAAGAAAACTATTCGACGTTCATGGCGAGACAAGAACAACCCAACAATGACAACAAATAAAACATATAGGTCCCTATAATAATTCATCCTTTGCTTGAATATATATATATATATATATATATATATATATATATATATATATATATATATATATATGGGGCGAGGTTAGCTCTCGAGCAATAGTATAGTAGAGCACTCGACTAATGATTTGGAGGACCAGGTTCAAAACCCGAGCGCGCACTAAAGATTTTTTTCTTCTAGTGCTGCCGTTCGAGGGTTGGATTTGGGGTCCCAGATCGTCCCTAGGCTCACCCAGCCTTTAATTAATTTAATTAATAATGGGTACCTTGGGTGCTAATGACTCTAGCAGTCGAAGCAGCCAAGGGGAAAATCAGGCGGCCGGAGCATAGTATTGACCAAACTATCTCCCTAGTGTGCCGTATGGTCAAGAATCAGATACCTCTACAGTATCTGCCCCTCTGGGCCCTTGTGGCCTGTTACGGGACTGATTTTTATATATATATATATATATATATATATATATATATATATATAAAATCACATTTATATTCTTAAATAATGGCTATATCCTTTAGTTTTTTTTTTTTTTTTGTATTTAATAATTATATACTTATATACTATTGAACACAGCCACACATACAAAAAAAAAGTTCAGACCCAGAGAGCAGAACATGTTTACTATATGTTTCTGGGTTGCTGAATCCGAATTCGGGGTCAGAAAAATCCTAGGACTTTTTGTTTCAGGCTAACCCCGTAAAACTCATAATTTAGGATAACACCGTAATCTTTTTATTGAAGTCGTTAAAACAAATAAACGACTATTTCCTCTGTACTGCCTTTCAGTGCTCAAAAATACCAAATTACAACTCTCGACCCTGCGTTCAATTATTTAGTTCTTGAATAAAAAAAAAATAAAAAACATAAAAATGTTTTATATTTGATCGTGCATTTTTTAAATATAATAATATTTAGATGCTGAATAGAATAATCAAACAAATAAAAAATGAATTAACTGTAAATGTATTTAATTCTGAAATGAGCGATGACTAAACTGAAAAAAAAAAAAAAAAAACGTTACGAAAAAGTGTCCACTGGCGTTCGCGCATAAGCAGTGGCCATGTCCGAAAAAGAAGACTGTTATACAGTACTTTACATAGGTTTGTCGATTGGACCTAAAGGATATTTATGTTCCTGTATTTGAGCCGAAGGCTCTAAAAGAAATGAGTTTTATTCTTAAATGTTTATATTTTTCAATTGCGTAATTGCAGAGTCAATATAGTGGCTTTTGAGTGGCAATATAATAAAAAAAAATGAAAATGAATGCTTAAAAAAACAAATTAAAAAAAATGAATTGCCTGTATAATTATTTAATTCTGAAATAAGACAGGTATCGGTTTTTTGTTTTCATGCATGTTTATATTTTTTATTTTTGTTATTAACGGTATGTCCAATTACGTTCTAAACAAATCGGTCTTCCATTCTAATTATCGGACCGCATTGAGCATTGCTTGTATGGCCTATTCGAAGCCTAGCAGTAAGTATTTACTCTCTGCAGGGATATCTGTAAGCAGATGGCCAGTGGGCGATTTAGGTCTTCAAACGGCTAAATGTCACCAATAATAGCGGTAAATCAAAGTTAAAATGGCAAAAATTCTTTAAACCAAAGTAAGCTAAGCAAAAAAACAAAATTAAAATTACGGAGAAATTGAGCCACTATAAGTTCTCATAATTTAAGAAATTGTAGATAAATTTGAGTACTTTTGTATGATTTTAGCGTGTTTTTTTCGTCGAATTAGGAAGGAAAACGTGTTTATGACGATTAAAAATGTTGAAGTTTTACATCTCATAAAAAAAAAAAACAAATGATCATAGGTCAGAAAATACCAGGTAACGCAAAAAGTCCTGTCGTTTTATTTTAAATCCCATGTTTACAAATTTCTCACTTTAATACCATAATGATAAATAAATAGTAACCTTGTAGGATTAGAAGATGTTTGTTTTGTTTAGTAAACTGGACTACTTTAACTTTAATCCAGTTGACATTCTGAGCAGGAAAAAATTGTTTACAATGATTTCTCTTGAAACGCAAATTCGCTCGATTTTACTCTACGAGTTAAATTAGGCCTAAAAGCCACCAAGGCTGCTCGTAAACTGCTTCAGGTGTTTGGAGAGGATGCTCTCTCAGATCGGAAGGCACAATTCTGGTTTGCAAAATTACGTATAGGGGATGAATCGCTCATCGATGAAATTTGAAGTGGAAGGCCGGAAGTTGTAGATGACGACGCCCTGACATTGGATCAGATCCACAACAAACCTGCTCCGAAATCGCTGGACAACTTAATGTTTCCGAGTCAACCATCAGAAATCACCTATATCAAATTGGTAAGACCAAAAAACTTGATAAGTGGGTTCCCCATAAACTGACCGACCGGAAGATCACACGGGACAAACTCTTAGCGATTTGCTGGGAAACTCTACCTCACCCCCCCTCATATTCCCCTGATTAGTCACCATCTGATTACCATCTGTTCAGAGCTCTAGACAACCGTAAGCAGGAAAAAACGTTCGCGGATGCGACGACCTTGAAAAACACATTAGAAACTTTTTTTTCATTCATACCTGCTGTGTTTTATAAAAAAAGGAGTTTGTGACATTGAGGCACGTTGGAAGAAGTTTTTGAAGGTGACTATTTCGACGAATAAATCTTATTTGAAATATTTTTATTGTTACCTGATATATATATATCATACTCAAAGTATAATAATTGTTTATTTATTTATTTAAGAGCTCGCGAAATTAGCGATTCGCTCTTTTCCAAATGTTGAAGGAAAGAAACCACTGAAAAATAATTATAGTAATAAGAAATTTAGATAAAGTATAATAATAGTAACGCAACCGTAAATTAAAATTTATTACGACTATTAAGGTAATGGTTATAGATTATTTTACTGCTAAATCGTAATTTCTTTGTCGATAATAAATTGACGGATCCTCTCAAATGGCAGATCATTATTCAGAGAAGAAGCCTACCAAATCCAGCAGGTAATAGGGCAGGAGTGTGATTGGCTGTGATTGGAAGGCTCTCTAGAGCAGCATTAATAGGTCAAATCAGAAAGGGTTGAAGGGCTGCAAATTTAATCTGGGGGGAGGGTCGATGGGGGGATGGGCATCTCCCTGCATTACTATTCAGGCGGGGGGACCGCCGCGGACGCCGATGCAAAATTTAGCATGCCGCAACTTCGGGCAGAGATGAAATATACATTGCGGGGTCTTCCAAGGGCGCTTACTTAGACCCTTACTTTTTCACATTATTTAATACTTTGGCTTATAACTCTTTATAAGAGCAGTTTAGAAGTATTATAGTTTAGAAGTTAGTTGTTGACTGTAAAGTTGACAAATAGTGGGCTGAAATCAGCATAAATAACCCCCCCCCCCAAAAAAATACAATTTATGCATCAAGCAGGCGATTCTTATATAACCTGAGGAAATATATGTATTTTCCTAAAGGTTTCCAATACATAATAGAAAAATTGGGTGCCTCAAAGGCTCTGGATTGTGCCTAAAAAATCATGTTTAATTTATTTAGAATCAACAGAAAACCTGGTGGCTACAAATGGTCGGGCGTGAGCTGCGAAAAAGTTCAACTTACTCCGTCGGTACGAAGCTGCATCTATTGATCTTTATTTGTAAATAATAACACCAGTGCGGCGCTAATGGCCCAGAAGTCGGTGCGCCATAAAAACAAAAATGATAATAATGGACACGAAGACATTACTACGAGTACAGCTGTACTTACTGTAAGCTGACTTACAGGCAAAACTGGCTACAAGCCGACTCATACCTGATAATTACACTTTGACAACTTCCGACTTGAACAAAACTTTAGGTACTAACACATTTGGCGAATGGGAACAAAATTGGTTGAAAAGTACTTCTAAACTAAGGGAAATTAAGAATACGACCAAAGTCTTGGTAAAAGAACAATTCTCTCGACGAGACGAAGTTATTTTATCTAGGACACACCCTACTTACCCATTCGTACTTACTAGACAGAAAAGAAATACCCACTTGTCGAATATGCAATAGAACTCTAACCGTCAAACATATATTGACTGACTGTAGACATCGTAGCAAACTAACCATTCCTTACGACTTACATGACTTACTGACGGAAGGTAGCCCATACATACAAACACTCCTAACACATGAAAACATTTATTCAAAAATATAACTAAGTATTTTTTAGGCAAATATGTTATATTTTTATTATTATAGATTTTGTTTGATAATTTCTGTTAGTTTTTTCATATTTTTAGGGAAAGAATGTTTTTGTTTTTGTTTTTTTTTGGACAACTGACCTACAATCGTAAATCTCCGTTGCGGGGCTCACAATCAATAAATGAAAAAATATATAATATCAGTAGTTAGAAGCAAAAATGTTAATATAAATTCGATCGTTAAGTGGTTAATCAATGTTCCAAATTTTTCTAATTTTTTAAGAAACCAAATGGTTAAATATGATGTTGAATAAAAACTCTAAATCTCATATAGAATAATTTAAAGACTGTGAAAGCAAAATAGATATGGATGTTTAACTAAAAATCCTATTTATGTACAAGACAAAGAAAAAGGATAAAAAATATTTCACTTTTCAAAGCAAAATACTTTCCTTCGGAGGAAAGTGCTAAAAGGAAAAATAAAAGTCCTGAAGTAAGAATAAAGGTTAATCCATTGAATGAGAAATAGAAAATGATGCCAATCCCATTATAAAATCAATTGGTAAGAAGAAGGATAGACTAAAGTATAATCTGGATATTGGTCTGTGACCAGGAGGACTCGTTAGGAGGGAAGGTACGGGGGAGGTCCTTCGTCAGCGTTCCGGGACCCCATCCAATTTGGAGGGGATCAAAAAGTTGCTCCTTCTCAGCCCTTGTATATAGGGCGGGCCTAGTCGGCCGTAAACAGGATTCACAAATATGTGAAAAATAAGTTGACCGAAAAATAGCTTTTTCCTTTCCTATTGGAGACGTTTTACATTGGCTGGATACATCATGTATGGAAGGGAGGATATCGAATCCAGCACAGTCTTCAGGGAGATTGGTTATAGTTTTTTTAGCACTTTCAGATTGTGGTTGCACACACAAAAAAAAGTCAGTCCCGTAACAGTCCACAAGGGCCCTGATGAGGAGCAGATACTATAGAGGTATCTGATTCGTGGCCATACGACACACTAGGGAAATATTGTGGTCAGTACTATGCTCCGACCGCCTGATTTTCCCCTTTGCTCCTTTCACTGCTAGAGTCGTTAGCACCAAGGTACCCATTAATAATTAATTAAAGAATGGGTTGGTCCAGGGGCGGTCAGGGAGGCCAAATCCAACCCACGAACAAAGACACTGGAAGATAAAAATATTGATTGCTTTCTAGGGATGTGAACTCAGGTCCTCCAGCATATTAGTTCAGAGCTCTACCTCTGAGCTATCCTCACGCCCTCAGGAAATGATTTAAAAAAAAAAAAAAATCGAATCTTCATCGATCCTATCTACTAGATACCTTAAATCATCGTCGCTAATATTTCTCTCGATACATACGTATTAGCTTCAACGCAGGTCAGAGATGTGGGTCTCGTTCAGAGATCTATATCATCAGCGCAGGCGCATAACTCATTAGCATTTCTATTGGCGTATTCCTATGGGCAATTCTATTTGCCATTGTTTGTAGAAACCGTCTAGTTTACTTTTTGTTTTCAACGCAATTCACTTGTAGATTTTCATTGTTTGTTGTTTGAGTACTTAGTGTCGTTTTTTGTTTGTGTCATTTGTGCTGTTCTTGTTTCTGCTAGGAAAATGCGTCTTTGGGATTTACCTATAACTGAAAAATATTCTAAATTGCATATCGGCACATTTTTCGCCAAAAAATCAGTGATTTATATTATCAACGAGTTGGATGTAGTAGAGTTTCGATATAATCTTGAGCGAGCGTAGCAAGGGGAAACGCATAGCAATTATGCCATTGACACCGGCAGCCTTCTGAGAGCCGGTTCTTTAACCTGCGTTGAAGCTACTACGTAAGAACCTTTCTCTCTATATATACATAACCGGCCCGATTTTGTACAAAAAAAAAAAAAAAAAAAAAAAAAAAAAAAAAAAAAAAAAAAAAAAAAAAAAAAATGGTGCAAAAATACTTTGTCTGATTTAAAACGTTATTTTCGTTAACAAGCAGTTTTCGGCATAATTAAAAGAAACAAATCTTAGCACGTACAGCGTTTCTAGGCTTCCAGGTACACTATAGGGTTTATAACGCAGGGAAACACGATATCTGTAACCATTTTCCAGAAAAGTAGATGAAAATAGTTTTTCAAGCTACTTTTTGGTTCGGGTACTTAAAAAGGATGGATTCTCTTGAAACTTATTCTAGTCGTTCGACATTCATCCGACCTTAGATATTTAAATTTTGTTTACATTTTGGGATTGTTGCATAATTTTCTAAATTATGGTAACTATTCGATGGCTTACTAAAGTACCAAAATGAATTAAATTTTGATAGGATGTTGTCATTCGGAGAAAATGGTGCTTAAAATTCGAAACTATCGGTTTCGTTTTTTTGAACGATTTTCTCTCTCTCTCTCTCTCTCTTTTTTTTTTTTTTTTTTTTTTTTTTTAATAAATCTAACAGTAATTTAACATATGTAACAACAGTGGCGGGAGTAATTTCCGCTTAGGATACTGCTAGCTTCCTGTTGTGGTGCTTAAAATCTAACTTCTCTTTCATATTTTATTTTATTAACATCTAAAATAAAATATCAAGTTATTACATTGTATACGAAAGATCATAACAAAACATTTCTGACTTTTCTTTGTTGGAATGGAAATCGTTCCTGGATGGTGAAAATTGATGTTCAGAAGGATGAAAACTTCCAAAACATTGACAGTTACTATTCTAAGCTTTCAGAATAACTCTAGAGTTAAAAGCGGAATAGCGCTAAGATGACGCAGTTCCTTGAAGTCCGACATTTTTAAAATCTATTTTATTAAATCGTTAGAGTATTTTTTTTTTTTTAACTCTCCCATTTAATAGCTGTTTTTTGTTGTTGTTTTTTTAATGTACTTTTAATCATTCTTTGTTTATGCCTTACGTTTTCAACAACGTGGATTGAAAGAGAAAATAGTCTCGTTATAAACTCTTAACAAACAAAATTTAAATTTAGTTTCATACAAAATTAAAACTTTAATAATACGAGAAGTAGATTGTAGATTAAGTAAAACGGTTGCTCATTGATTATAAATATATTTAACAGTTGTCCAACAGCCGAAGTGCTAAGCACGGCATGTTGAGTTAAGCCCATTGTTCCGGGCGATTGGAAGTTGGCCCTTCTCTAAGTCCCTCAACTTGCAACAGTCCGTTCTAACTCAGCAAAACAGTTGCAATATCAATCAGACAGTTGTTTAGGAAGACCAATAAACAGTTGTTTGTCGATAAAATTGGACAGTTTGAGATTTTGACAGGATTGGATTGACTTGGTGGTGAGGTTTGGCTATGGATAAACTTTTCATAAGTAGAATGTGAAGTCGCTTTGTAATTTAAACTATTATTTTTTGCTGTTTTGAGGTTGCACTCATTAAATAATTTCCCAGCTACTAGACATACATATTATCTACACATGCGTAGATATATTCATTTATATATCAGTTAACACAATAGACCCCAGTAGTTGTGGTGCTTTAAATCTTCTTTCTCTTTATATATCAGTTAACACAATAGACCCCAGTAGTTGTGGTGCTTTAAATCTTCTTTCTCTTTATATATCAGTTAACACAATAGACCCCAGTAGTTGTGGTGCTTTAAATCTTCTTTCTCTTTATATATCAGTTAACACAATAGACCCCAGTAGTTGTGGTGCTTTAAATCTTCTTTCTCTTTATATATCAGTTAACACAATAGACCCCAGTAGTTGAGGTGCTTTAAATCTTCTTTCTCTTTATATATCAGTTAACACAATAGACCCCAGTAGTTGTGGTGCTTTAAATCTTCTTTCTCTTTATATATCAGTTAACACAATAGACCCCAGTAGTTGTGGTGCTTTAAATCTTCTTTCTCTTTATATATCAGTTAACACAATAGACCCCAGTAGTTGTGGTGCTTTAAATCTTCTTTCTCTTTATATATCAGTTAACACAATAGACCCCAGTAGTTGTGGTGCTTTAAATCTTCTTTCTCTTTATATATCAGTTAACACAATAGACACCAGTAGTTGTGGTGCTTTAAATCTTCTTTCTCTTTATATATCAGTTAACACAATAGACCCCAGTAGTTGTGGTGCTTTAAATCTTCTTTCTCTTTATATATCAGTTAACACAATAGACCCCAGTAGTTGTGGTGCTTTAAATCTTCTTTCTCTTTATATATCAGTTAACACAATAGACCCCAGTAGTTGTGGTGCTTTAAATCTTCTTTCTCTTTATATATCAGTTAACACAATAGACACCAGTAGTTGTGGTGCTTTAAATCTTCTTTCTCTTTATATATCAGTTAACACAATAGACCCCAGTAGTTGTGGTGCTTTAAATCTTCTTTCTCTTTATATATCAGTTAACACAATAGACACCAGTAGTTGTGGTGCTTTAAATCTTCTTTCTCTTTATATATCAGTTAACACAATAGACCCCAGTAGTTGTGGTGCTTTAAATCTTCTTTCTCTTTATATATCAGTTAACACAATAGACACCAGTAGTTGTGGTGCTTTAAATCTTCTTTCTCTTTATATATCAGTTAACACAATAGACACCAGTAGTTGTGGTGCTTTAAATCTTCTTTATCTTTATATATCAGTTAACACAATAGACACCAGTAGTTGTGGTGCTTTAAATCTTCTTTCTCTTTATATATCAGTTAACACAATAGACACCAGTAGTTGTGGTGCTTTAAATCTTCTTTCTCTTTATATATCAGTTAACACAATAGACCCCAGTAGTTGTGTTGCTTTAAATCTCCTTTCTCTTTATATATCAGTTAACACAATAGACCCCAGTAGTTGTGGTGCTTTAAATCTTCTTTCTCTTTATATATCAGTTAACACAATAGACCCCAGTAGTTGTGGTGCTTTAAATCTTCTTTCTCTTTATATATCAGTTAACACAATAGACCCCAGTAGTTGTGGTGCTTTAAATCTTCTTTCTCTTTATATATCAGTTAACACAATAGACCCCAGTAGTTGTGGTGCTTTAAATCTTCTTTCTCTTTATATATCAGTTAACACAATAGACCCCAGTAGTTGTGGTGCTTTAAATCTTCTTTCTCTTTATATATCAGTTAACACAATAGACCCCAGTAGTTGTGGTGCTTTAAATCTTCTTTCTCTTTATATATCAGTTAACACAATAGACCCCAGTAGTTGTGGTGCTTTAAATCTTCTTTCTCTTTATATATCAGTTAACACAATAGACCCCAGTAGTTGTGGTGCTTTAAATCTTCTTTCTCTTTCAGATTTTCTTTTATATTTTTCATGAAAGATCAAAACCTACCAATAACTGCTTCTATTCCTAAACCAATGTCACTAAGGATACGAACGGAAACGCGCTAAGATAACAAAGTTCCTTCGGACTTTTTTCTTTAATCACACCATGAGAGATCTGTATTGATAGCTGTCTGTTGCAAATCCACGTGAAAGCTGGCCAGAGATTGTAGGTAAATTTGTAACATGTTATCTTTGTGCAATTAACAGCGTTACATAAAAGTTAGGTACTCATGTTATAAATTTTCAGATTTTGAAATTAATTTTCTTCTAAAAACTCATCTTCAGAGACAGGCCTAATAATCCTGACCTACACCTGAGAATGGACGCTAGAGAATCACATATTTGATGACCTAGATTATAATCAGCCCTCCATAAAAGGAAGTCATCTTATAAATTTCCAGATTTTGAACGGAACTTTCTTTTAAAAAACACATCCGTGTCTTGGATCAGGGAAATGCATATTATGAGTTTTGGCTCTAAAGTACACCATACTGATCCAAGTTTGATGCAATTTGGGCCAATAATAGCTAAATGTCCTAAATAGCCATTAAAAAAAAAACGGTTTTGCAAAAAGTATTTTTTCGGTTTGGAAAAATCCATTGGAGTCTATAAATATTACGCAGTTTTTTGGGTCACAGGCCTGTTTTATTATTTTATTTATTTATTTTTTTTTTTTTACGGCGCATCAACAAATGTTTAGCTATTAGCGCCGACATCCAGGGTGCAGCCAGGAATTTTCTCAGCGAGCCCTGAGATGAGAAAATTTCCTGCGCCGGTGGGGATCGAACCCACCATCTCCCGCTTATAAATCTAGCGCGCTAGCCACTAGACCACGGGAGACCCCCTGTTTTATTATTAAGTTAAGTATTGGCTCCTCACTTCTAGCGTTGCCAGTGGTTTATTACGAAGGCATGTCTTCTGATGTATGGTTAATTTACAGCATTCGAAATTATCTGATCCTAATCCAGATTTTTATCTCATAATTCATCTTCAGAGATACTAAATCTTCTGAGAGCCCTGAAACTTCTTATATTACTGTATGATAAATATTGGCTGCTCTCTGTTGTAGTTCTCAGTGGAAGATGACAAATGTTTGCCTGCTGATTTGTGTTATCATTTAGAGATAATTTACCGGATTCGAGAACCTCCGATCGAAATCCAGACTTTCATTCAAGAAGTCATCTTCAGAGATACTAAATCTTCTGAGAGCCCTGAAACTTGTTATATTACTGTATGATAAATATTGGCTGCTCTCTGTTTCAGTTCTCAGTGGAAGATGACAAATGCTTGTCTGCTGATTTGTGTTATCATTTAGAGATAATTTACCGGATTCGAGAACCTCCGATCGAAATCCAGACTTTCATTCAAGAAGTCATCTTCAGAGATACTAAATCTTCTGAGAGCCCTGAAACTTGTTATATTACTGTATGATAAATATTGGCTGCTCTCTGTTTCAGTTCTCAGTGGAAGATGACAAATGCTTGTCTGCTGATTTGTGTTATCATTCAGAGATAATTTACCGGATTCGAGAACCTCCGATCGAAATCCAGACTTTCATTCAAGAAGACATCTTCAGAGATATTAAACCATCTGAGAGCCCTGAAACTTCTTATAATACTTTATGACAATTATGGCCTGCACTCTGTTTCAGTTCTCAGTGGAAGATGACAAATGTTTGTCTGCTGATTTGTGGTTTCATTTAGAGATAATTAACAGGATTCGAAATCATCTGATCGTAAATCAGGTTTTCTTCTAAGAACTCAACTTCAGAGATACTAAACCACCTGATAGCCCTGAAAGTTCTTATATTACTTTAAGATAAATTTGGGCTGCTCTCTGTTGGAGTTTTCAGTTGAAGATGACAAAGGTTTTCTGTTAATTTGTGGCTTCAATAATAGATAACACAGCCACACGCACACAAAAAAAATAAAAGTCCGGAGCGAAAAAGTAGTTCGAAAATGGAAGCTTAATTAATTTAGTATAGGTTGTTTATTTAATTTACTTCAATTGATACATTGCTCGAATAAAATATTGGGAGATTTTTTAGGGGTTGTATTTTGGGATTTTAAGGATTGCATCAGTTCAGGAATTGCCTCCGTAGGCCTTATGTAAATTTTTGTGAAAAAACTCAAAGATTTTATGCATTAGAAACCATATTAAATACAAAATATAAGCAAAACCGCGATTTTTTTTAGAAAATTCATATATTTAAAGGGATGTAACTTCGCCCCAAATGGACCAATCGAGTTCGTTGAGGTCTCAAAAAATTAGTATTTTTAAGCACTAAAAGGCAATACCCAGTCGTTTATTTTTATTAACAATTTGAATAAAAATATTATAGTGAAAAGTATCCTAAATTATGAGTTTTGCGGGGTGGGGCTTTATAAAAAGTGCAGGGGGTTTTCTGACCCCGGATTCGGATTCAGCGACCCCAAAAACGTATAGTAAACATGCTCTGGTCTCTGGGTCCGGACTTTTATTTTTTGTGTGTGGCTGTGTAATTAACAGCATTCGCGATCCTCTGACTTTCATCTGAGATCACATCTTCAGAGCTACTAAGCCATCAGAGAGTCCTGATACTCTTGTTAGGGGGCACCTACATTGGTCCCGATCCGATCCGAACCGATAGCAACCGACTGTCGGAAGAAAAAACACATGGATCTCAATGGAGGTACCTACATCGGTCCCGACCCGACCCGATCCGATGGCCACCGATTTTCGGCCTTTCAAACTTGTTTGTTTCTAGACCGATTCTGGACCGACGAAGTAAAATGGCGGCGAGCCACATATTGCGATTCAAAAAGGTCTACAGCCTCTACATCGTAACCGATTTCGATACATTTTTTTTAAAATGAAAGCTAATAAAATTTAGAACAACTTTGTCAATTCACATTTTTCTTTTTGGTTTCCTTGTTTATTAAATTACGTGGAAAGATGTTTATAAATAATTTTGAAATATGAATACTAATGCGTCTCTTACCTCCAACATTCAACCTAATCGAAGGGTTCTATGGTTATTAGGTGGTATTCACTTCACTACGGGGTTATTGCTGATGAGCTGTGACTAAATCGGGTCGGGACCAATGTAGGCTCTCACGTCAGCCGCAGCCGGCCGTTGTCGGATCGGATCGGGAGAAATACGGGTCCAATGTAGACGCAGCCTAAGGTAGTGAAGGGCCCGACCAGGAACTGGTAGAAGTTCGATCGATGACCAGCCATCCTAATAGCTTACCCACCCTCCATTACTCACCCCAAGGCTGACCTCAACCCTCCCACTCCACTCCTGGGGAGACAAACCCCTCGTCCAACTCTTACCCATTACTCACTCCTCTCTCTCTCGCTCTCTCTCTCTCTCTTGCTGACCCCTCCCTCCTACTCCTGCATTAGTCAACCCTCCCTCTCGGCTGACCTCAGCTACCGTCCCGGGGCTTCAAGGACCCCCTAGCTCCTTGTTAGAACTACCACTTTCTACTCCAGTTAGTCCAACTTCTCCCTCTTCCTTGCAGTCAATCTCACACTGCCTTCTCCCTCAATTCCAGAACCTGTTACAGAGGGTGTCGATAGTAGGGGTTCGGTTGTATCTTAAATAACACTACATTTTATAACAAAAACTGCCCGAGTCGCAGGGACTGCGCTAAATTAGCGCTTTTGGGTAATTTTGCGAAGACCACATCCAGTTACTTGTGAAGTATCTATACTGAACGCATATAACTCATTAGCATTTCTATTGGCTATTTCTATGGGCAATTCTATTGGTTGTGCGAAATAAATGTAAAATATAAATATGTTATAGAGCCACCATTTTTATAATATTATCCTTCTTATTAATAAATATTGCTTGCTAAAATATGTTCTGCTTATTTTCATTTATGCTTTACAAGCCTAGCTTACTTACAAATACGAGTTATCTAAGGGTTAGTTAGAAAACATATTATATAAATACAGCAGTAAAAAAAAAGTTACTTTTAACAGTGATTTTATATACTTTTCATTACTATATTAACTTTTGATTACTATATTTATATATGGTTTCTAACCTTGGGATAACCTGAAAAGAAGTAATAGATAACCTGCAAAGAACCTGTAAGCTAATCCGTTAGGACCAAAATCACTGTTAAAATCATTACAGATAGTTCAAAGTAACTGGATGAGGTCTTTGCAAAAAGCCACAAACTACATTTTATATCAAAAACTGTCCGACTGACAGAAACTGTTAAACTGTCTGTGGCTTTTCCATTCATAACCTCACTGCCTTTAGTAAAGGAATATAAGCTTTTATTTTTAGTTTTTGATCATTTGAGAAAAATATAAAACCAAATCTCAAAGAGTAGGAATATTTTAGGTAACCTAAGCGGAAATGACTCCGGAAATGATAGTCATTGAGAGGAGTTCGTTGACCAATGGAAATGCGAAGGTCAATAATTTGTCAGGATTCGGTCCTGTTATCTTTATAAAACTATATTTTTTATAAGAAAATGAGTACCTATTATTTCTTGTCGACGTTTCGGCTTGAAATATGAGCCTACATAAGGGCTGTAAAATAAGAAGGAGAGAGTTAATACTAATTTAAAAAAAAAAAAAAAAAAAAAAATAGAAAATCAGTCCCTTAACAGGCCACGAGGGCCCTGAGGGGCAGGTAGTATAGAGGTATCTGATTCATGACCATACGGCACACTAGGGAGATAGTATGGTCAGTACTATGCTCCGGCCGCCTGATTTTCCCCTTGGCTGCTTCGACTGCTAGAGTCATTAGCACCAACCAAGGTACCCATTATTAAATTAATTAAAGGCTGGGTTGGCCTAGGGACGGTCAGGGAGGCCGAATTCAACCCATGAACGAAGACACTAGAAGAAAAAATCTCTAGTGCTTGCTCGGGATTTGAACTCAGGCCTCCAGCTTATTAGTCCAGTGCTCTACCACTGAGCTAACCTCGCCCCAATACTAATTTAAATAGAGAAGAAATGCCCAAAAAAAAAAAAAAAAAAACCTTATATATGAAAGAGGGTGAATTGCTGCATTTGGTGTGTGTTAAAGCTAGAGCTCAAAATAGTAACTAGAGCTCAATAGGGTAACTTGGTAACAGATGTAAAATTACTAAGAACAGGATGAAAATAGGCTTACCGATGAGAAGAAGGAGTACTATGCCTCACCGGATGCGTAATCATTTCTGACTGTGGTGGATCAAGGTAAGTCTGAGAAAAAGAGCGGGTGGGGGACAGGACGGGGGTTTGGAGAGAGGTAATAAATGCGAGGTGATAATGGAAGGGAGGAAGGTACGGAAGGTTTTATTTCTTTATTGTGGGGGAGTTTTAAGCGTGATGTTATTAATAAATGGAAAATTTTGGAATAGGTTAAGGATTATATATTTTTTCATTAACTGGGTCATTTTTTATGGATTAATATAGATTCAGCCCTGTTACCAATACGTTTTTCATTTTCTTACTTCGTTTTACGAAAATACTTATGTCAACGTTAAATTTAATTTTTGAAAAACACTTTGGTAGCTTTAAACACGTATTTCTCCGATTGACATCACCCCATCGAAAATTGCTTCAGAACCCTTTTTTTTCAAGATATATTATGCTTTCGAATGGTAGCCTTCCACTTAGGTACCACTTTTTATGTCTTCATACATCTAATACTTCCTTAGTTCCGAACTTAAAAAAAAAAAAAATGAAAACGTTAGTTTAGATGAAGTATGATACATCTCTGTGTTCGTTGCGGAATCTGGGAGATGTATATATATATGAACTTTAGGTCAAAAATACAGAATACCGATCCAACTTTGATTTTATTTGGGCCAATAATACGATGTACCACATTGACATAAAAAAAACGGTTTTGCTAAAAAACTAGGCATGATGGAATTCTCGGAGTATTTTTTCCGATTTCGGCATTGAACAAAACACGAGAAACAGGATTTTAAAAAAATCATTAAATTTTTTTGAGGCAGACCTGTTTTAATATTACTTTTGACTTGTTTGACTTTGTTTTGAACCTTTCCATCTTTTATTTTCATCTAAGGGTGCGTTTACACTAGGATAGTTATTGCAGGATATTTATATCAGAGAGAAATTTTGGCTAATGTAAACCATGTAGAATTTATGTCTGACATAAATTCTACATGGTTTACATTAGTCAGAATTTCTCTCTGATATAAATATCCTGCAATAACTATCCTAGTGTAAACGCACCCTAATACGTCAAATTCAAAGCCCACGTAATATTCAAAATGCTCCTTATATACTTCATGTTCACGGAATATAGTGCTCATTCGAACAAGAACGTTTTCTCCTTTACCATCTTGTTATGTATAAAAATGATAAATAAATGACAGGAAGACCGTATTCGACAACTGTCAAAAAATTACAGGAAGACCGTATTCGACAACTGTCAATAAATGACAGGAAGGCCGTATTCGACAACTGTCAAAAAATGTAAATCAATAAGGTGCCTAATAAAAGTCCGCGTACTTGCACAACACCAGCTCTCACCCCTCCAAGCGTAGCCATGTTGCCTGGTCAAACCCCTACGCTCGGACAGACATGAGATCGATTGATCCACGTCCACCCCTGCTCCATCCAATCCAGTCCAAGAGGGTTAACACCGCTCCATTCTCTCCGACACACTCTCCTAGGGAGGAAACAGACTTCAGGAAAAGCAGGGCTTTATAGGCACTCGGCACGGCGGGAAATTTAAATGAGAAAGAAAGGACAAGGAAAGGATAAACGGGAAAATATTTGAATGGAATATAAAGAAAAATCCGACTCGCAGGAACTGCGTCATCTTTGCGCGGTTACGTATATCTCGAAGAAATGGAATAGATTAGCATCACAAATCACAGGAAACTGATAGTAGCCAACTTACACAGAAGCGGATAATTCTAAATCTGTATAAGTGAATATAATTATGTACTGAAAACGTACTTACTCTTCGACTACTGCTGAGAAGGCTCTATTCTAAACAGCCAAAAAATCGTTGTAATTGTAAGTATCTTGTTTTACTAGCAAATTCGTTTTACTGTTATAATCAACTGTAAATATGTGCTTCAGTAACGATAACTTCAGTTGGAGGCTAAGAGGAAGGTTATATTGATAGGAGAATTCAAAACAAACCTATGTATACGCCATCATGATATTGGCCTCAGCCATCTTGATTACCACAGCCCCTCCAAACTTATACCTTTTATAGTTTCATAGCTTCTTTTACTACAATACTAATTTTACTGATAAATTCAATTTAAAACAAAAAACAACCAATTAATAAGTGAGATAAAGAAAGAGAAAACCCATTTCAAAACAACAAAACAAACACTTTTTAAGTTTTAAGCGCTTTTATCTCTCATTGACGTTCTCCCATCGAATATTACTTCAGAACATTTTTTGTGGAGAATTTAGTAAGCATTCGAATGGTCACTTTCCACTTACCACGATTTCCCAACCGTTATCGAGATATTTACGAAAAATGTATGGAGATCCGAAAACTTTTCACGTCTATTAATTCAATTTTTTTTTCGCATACTTCCTTAACTTCAAATACAACCGAAATTTATTCATCTTAGTTGGGATTAATTTCCAAGATGTAGAAAATATATCAATTGAATCCCGTGATTCTAAGTACTCACAAAAAAATAATGACTTACAAAAACATTGATTCCACTTTTCTTAGGAACGGTTAGAGATATTGCCTTGAAAATGGTTTCATTCGTTTTCCTATATTAAGAAACATATAAAACAAGTACCTGCAAGCATATGAACTCAAAAACGTAAGCGTTACGATTTTTATTTGCGCGAATTTCGCCCCCAAAACTATCTTCCAGTGGGCGGATTCTGCTGGTTAATGAACTTGACTTTTCAAATTAGACGAAAGATTTTTGTACCAAATTTCATCAAAATCGGACCATTTTTGAGCCGTCAGGAGCGCGAACAGACAAGCATACATATATATAAATATATATATATATATATATACAAACTTGAACCACCTATACTTTCGTGATCTATGGGGTCTGAAACGAGAAAGTTTCTAGTCGGCACTTCCGGATTGCGTCATGAGGTCAGCCTCATAAGCGGGTTCTCCCTATGGAGATAGGGAGTAACCACGCTAAAATGGGGGAGGGAAACAACAAAATAAAGAATAGACATGTCATCTGATTCTTTCTTTATTTCAATAAATCTATTTCTATATATTTTAATTTTTAGGAATGTCAAACATTTTACTTCTGTATTTGAAGTTCGTAATTTATGATGTATATAGAGACCTACAGTATCACTAAAATGCGGCTTAAGGTTAATATAAAAGTAAAAAACAAAGGGGGGATAAAATTAAAATAAAGTAAATTCAATAATTAGAAAGATTTATACGTAAATAGATAGTGCATGGTGAGTGTGTTTAATGTTTGTGAGTAAGGTTGAATGGAACTGTGTTTGTGTATGTGCGTAGGTGTGTGCATGTGAGTCTTTATGTGTACATTTGTTTGTGAGTGCAGGTACGCGCGCTTTTATGTACGTTTGTATCTATATTTGCCAGTGGAAATTACATTGCAAGTAATTCAAGTAAGCAAAATACAGCAGAATCAATAATAAATAATTAAATAAAATTCAAAAGCTGATCTAAACTATTAATAAATTCAAAAGTAATAAGGAAATATTTCACCACAAAATATAATAACATTTTCATTCCATGGCGTTAATGACCCTAAGTTTGGCACACCTTAAAAATAAAGAAAAAAATTAGAAAAACTTAATTAATAAAAAATAAATAAAGATAAAGTCGAAAAAAATGAATACATAGATAAAAGAAAATAAATAAATAAGAATATATGTACGAAGACAAGGGATGGTAGGGATTCGGCTAAGAGAAAAACCATCCCTTTTCTTTGCATCACTGCAACGGCCAACTATCTCCATCTCCAATAAGGATATATGTTTTATAAATAATTAAAAGAAGTTAAAAAAAAAAAACAACAAAAAGATAACAAAGATTTGATGTAATATAACAATCTTTTAATTGTAACAAGACTAAGTAATGCAAATGAGAGCTAAATAAAAACCTAAATCGCCGTCAAGTGCCGTAGTGTTTTGCCCAAAATGAAACCCACAAAAATTTCTGCTCCATACCGTTTATGTTAGCTCTTAACACGTTCCCTGTTCCCAGTATGAAACATCAAAACAACCCGGTAAGTCCAAATGAATTTTTATAAAACAGGGTTCTCTATGATATCAGAAAACCATGTTATCAAGTCCAAGCCGGACTTAGAACGTTCAGCAAAAATATTTGAATAGAAATTGTATATACCCCGTGAGCCACAAGTGGTTCAGACGTGCCAGTGTCCCATTTTGTGAACCATATGTGGCTCACAGGACAGGGAACGTGTTAATGTTTAAATAGTCAATATGTTGACTTAATCATTATTAAAAAATGTAAACACCTTTAAAAAAAGTTAGTTAAACAGAGACAATAATCCGTTCAGAAGAAGTAAAGTAACACTTTCGAGATTTTTTAATTATTTCTCCGACATCGCTTCATCGAAAATCGCTGCAGAACTTTTTTTCGTGAGAAGTAAGCCTCCGAATAGCCACCTTCCACTGACCCCGATTTTTTAACCGGTTAACCAATTAAGAAAATGTAACCAACATTTAACAATTATAGTTTATATCGTAGAAGGTAGAAAAATAATGTCTCTCCACTGTTTTTCAAAGTATTTATTAGCAAAAGCTTTTCGAGAACATGGTTCTCATCGTCAGTGCATCTATTACTCCACCGGTAGTACTGCTAACAGCCTCTCCGAACAGGTGTGAGGTATGTCATTACCTCACACCTGTTCGGAGAGGCTGTTAGCAGTACTACCGGTGGAGTAATACATGTACTGACGATGAGAACCATGTTCTCGAAAAGCTTTTGCTAATAAATACTTTGAAAAACAGTGGAGAGACATTATTTTTCTACCTTCTACGAAATCGAGAACTCCACAAATAACGCTGCATACATCACAATTATAGTTTATTTGAATTTAAACAAGTTAAAAATCATTTATTTATTTATTTTTTTGTTTTTTGTTGAATTTAAGGCGTGTCAACCGTTGAGGTAATTAACGCCAGAATCCTTTAATTTAATCCAACGATTCTAAGTACCCAATCTGAAAATTAGTTTGAAGAGCTATTTGTATCGATCTTTCTTGAAAATACATTTGTGACGAGCCTAGATACAGTAAAATGGTGTCACATTATGGTGAAATGGATACTAACCTGTACTGCTTATGCTTTTATATTTGTCAACAGACAAATATATAGGTACACATTTGTATGTTCGCGCTCTTTGGGCTAGGTTCGACCCTTTAGTGTCAGTTAAATGACACTATATCCTAGCAATAGGTACACATTTGTATGTTCGCGCTCTTTGGGCTAGGTTCGACCCTTTAGTGTCAGTTAAATGACACTATATCCTAGCAATAGGTACACATTTGTATGTTCGCGCTCTTTGGGCTAGGTTCGACCCTTTAGTGTCAGTTAAATGACACTATATCCTAGCAATAGGTACACATTTGTATGTTCGCGCTCTTTGGGCTAGGTTCGACCCTTTAGTGTCAGTTAAATGACACTATATCCTAGCAATAGGTACACATTTGTATGTTCGCGCTCTTTGGGCTAGGTTCGACCCTTTAGTGTCAGTTAAATGACACTATATCTTAGCAATAGGTACACATTTGTATGTTCGCGCTCTTTGGGCTAGGTTCGACCCTTTAGTGTCAGTTAAATGACACTATATCCTAGCAATAGGTACACATTTGTATGTTCGCGCTCTTTGGGCTAGGTTCGACCCTTTAGTGTCAGTTAAATGACACTATATCCTAGCAATAGGTACACATTTGTATGTTCGCGCTCTTTGGGCTAGGTTCGACCCTTTAGTGTCAGTTAAATGACACTATATCCTAGCAATAGGTACACATTTGTATGTTCGCGCTCTTTGGGCTAGGTTCGACCCTTTAGTGTCAGTTAAATGACACTATATCCTAGCAATAGGTACACATTTGTATGTTCGCGCTCTTTGGGCTAGGTTCGACCCTTTAGTGTCAGTTAAATGACACTATATCCTAGCAATAGGTACACATTTGTATGTTCGCGCTCTTTGGGCTAGGTTCGACCCTTTAGTGTCAGTTAAATGACACTATATCCTAGCAATAGGTACACATTTGTATGTTCGCGCTCTTTGGGCTAGGTTCGACCCTTTAGTGTCAGTTAAATGACACTATATCCTAGCAATAGGTACACATTTGTATGTTCGCGCTCTTTGGGCTAGGTTCGACCCTTTAGTGTCAGTTAAATGACACTATATCCTAGCAATAGGTACACATTTGTATGTTCGCGCTCTTTGGGCTAGGTTCGACCCTTTAGTGTCAGTTAAATGACACTATATCCTAGCAATAGGTACACATTTGTATGTTCGCGCTCTTTGGGCTAGGTTCGACCCTTTAGTGTCAGTTAAATGACACTATATCCTAGCAATAGGTACACATTTGTATGTTCGCGCTCTTTGGGCTAGGTTCGACCCTTTAGTGTCAGTTAAATGACACTATATCCTAGCAATATATAGGTACACATTTGTATGTTCGCGCTCTTTGGGCTAGGTTCGACCCTTTAGTGTCAGTTAAATGACACTATATCCTAGCAATATATAGGTACACATTTGTATGTTCGCGCTCTTTGGGCTAGGTTCGACCCTTTAGTGTCAGTTAAATGACACTATATCCTAGCAATATATAGGTACACATTTGTATGTTCGCGCTCTTTGGGCTAGGTTCGACCCTTTAGTGTCAGTTAAATGACACTATATCCTAGCAATAGTCCTATCTATAGGTTTGTAACGATTGCTAGGATATAGTGTCAGTTAAATGACACTATATCCTAGCAATAGTCCTATCTATAGGTTTGTAACGATTGCTAGGATATAGTGTCAGTTAAATGACACTATATCCTAGCAATAGTCCTATCTATAGGTTTGTAACGATTGCTAGGATATAGTGTCAGTTAAATGACACTATATCCTAGCAATAGTCCTATCTATAGGTTTGTAACGATTGCTAGGATATAGTGTCAGTTAAATGACACTATATCCTAGCAATAGTCCTATCTATAGGTTTGTAACGATTGCTAGGATATAGTGTCAGTTAAATGACACTATATCCTAGCAATAGTCCTATCTATAGGTTTGTAACGATTGCTAGGATATAGTGTCAGTTAAATGACACTATATCCTAGCAATAGTCCTATCTATAGGTTTGTAACGATTGCTAGGATATAGTGTCAGTTAAATGACACTATATCCTAGCAATAGTCCTATCTATAGGTTTGTAACGATTGCTAGGATATAGTGTCAGTTAAATGACACTATATCCTAGCAATAGTCCTATCTATAGGTTTGTAACGATTGCTAGGATATAGTGTCAGTTAAATGACACTATATCCTAGCAATAGTCCTATCTATAGGTTTGTAACGATTGCTAGGATATAGTGTCAGTTAAATGACACTATATCCTAGCAATAGTCCTATCTATAGGTTTGTAACGATTGCTAGGATATAGTGTCAGTTAAATGACACTATATCCTAGCAATAGTCCTATCTATAGGTTTGTAACGATTGCTAGGATATAGTGTCAGTTAAATGACACTATATCCTAGCAATAGTCCTATCTATAGGTTTGTAACGATTGATAGGATATAGTGTCAGTTAAATGACACTATATCCTAGCAATAGTCCTATCTATAGGTTTGTAACGATTTCACCACACATGACTAATGTGACCCCATTTTAGTGTCAAGAGGTTCGAAATAATTTTGACCTAGTAGTGAGTCATTGCGAATCCCATGCTTGCTTTTAATGCACACGGCTTTAGTTTTGCTTTGACTTATTGGATCCGATGTTACTTGATCCCTCCCAAGGACTGAGAATCCCTTTTCTTCCCCAGTTATCCCCTAAGTGCCTAGGTGAGAACAAAAGCTCCATGGATTTGACGAAATAATCAGAAGCCCCTACCAGAAGAGACTGGCGCTGGCTGACATGGAGCTCCAAGACGAGGAGGTATTATGCCGAGTGGATGGTAGCTATTGTACCCTGAATGCCAAACCTAGGATCATTATAAAACAAACAGAGAGATGGTGAAATCCCACTCTCTCCCTCCAATCTCTCTCTCCCACCCTCCCTCCCTCTTCTTCTCTCCCTCTCTCCCGTCCTGAAGGAGGTGGCTTACTGTTGTACCTTAGGATGGGGCCTAACAATCGCCTACTCCTCATTGTTCTCTCCTTCTCCTTCTGCAGAACCATCGGCTAACGACCTCAACAAGTATAGACCCTTCTCTTATTCTTACTAAAAGATCTTTTACTTTTCTTTCAAATTATTATATAATAAATGTTCAACAGCCATCTTACGCAATTATATTATCATTTACTAACTTAGGGGGCAACTACATTGCCCCCTAACAGTGATAGCCACCGACTGTCGGAGAAAACCAAACACATGCATCTCATTGGAGATGCCTACATTGGTCCCAACCCGACCAGATCCGATGGCCACCGATTCTCGGCCGTTCAAAATTGTTTGCTTCTCGACCGATTTCGACCGACCGACGCAAATTGCCTCCAAACGACATATTGTGTTACAAAACCGTCTACAGCCTCTAAATCTTAACCGATTTCAATGATTTTTTTTTTTTAAATGAAAGCTAATGATATTTAGAACAACTTTGTCGGTTCTTGTTTCCCTTGTTTATTAAATTGCGCGGAAAGATGTTTATAACTGTCCAATGCTTATAACCTTCTAGCTACCTTTCTTATAAATAATTTAAAAAATTGAATGCTAATGCTTCTCTTATCGTAGTGTAACAGCCGGTACCAATGTAGGTACTCACGTCAGCCGTGGTCGGTCAAACGATATCGGATCGGGTCGGATCGGCAAAAATACGAGTCCAATTTAGGTGCAGCCTTAGTCTTAGACTAACCTTCAGAGAACGGTAGACTTAGGTTAGGGCACGTAGAACTTGGGTGCATATAAGGGGGCTGCAGCCCCCTCCCGAATTTTGATTTAATGGCTAAAAAGTTATCTTAGAAACCTCAAAAATAAATTAAATAAGATTAATTAGTACAGAAAAAAAAATTTTGTTGGATGTAATTGCGAGTAAGTTGGCAAACAAGTCTTCTAGGTTGTTAGCTTTGAACGGCAATAGGATTGTAATAATGGCTGCGAGTGAGACGAGAAGTGCTTATGGTGTCCATATAGAAATATATAAATTTATTCAGTATAATACAAATTGTAGCATAACGATTTTACAAATCATTGACAAGGAAGACAAATGGAAAAATATTCAGGTAAAATAAGTTCATTTTGCCGATTTGGTGAACAAAGCTTGTGTTTATTTATTTACAGAAATATTCCAATCTACAGTATATGTATTATGTAATTTGACATAGGTATAGCTATAGCTTGACCACGCCTCAAGTGCCACCAGTTGTCAACCGAATACCTTCCTTTAGGAAGGATTCTAGGATGACCTGGAGTTACCTTACGCCATCCAACCACACCCTGCGACTAGCAGGGAGGATTGGAGGCGAATGAGGCGTGGCCTGTGATATCACGAGGAGAGAAGATATCCATCGATATCACTCTCAATTATCATTATTACAATCACACTGACTTTTCAGCACTTCACTGCCTTAGTAGATCCCGGGGCCACTTCCTATGAAGACGTCTGGGTGGAGAGGAAGGATGATTGGTGCTGGATAAGGATTGCGCTATAGGATTAGGTTGATTAATCAATTTACTATGGAAAGATGAGAAGCGGATAGGGATTATTCAAAGCTTGTGTAAAAAAAAAAAAAAAAAAAAAGAAAAAAAAAAAAAACAATAAAAACGAAAAAGTCTTCATCATTTACCCTTGTTTAGTAGGCGTTAAGGACCTCATAACGCACCGTTTAGACTAAAATATTTAAAATTTCCACGGACCTCCCTCCATTTGCAGGGTATTCCATATCCACCGAAAACTCCGGTGGTCCCAACACTACCCAAAATTATTTCCTATATATGATTGTGATTATTGACTTGATGTCCTAAGCGGATTTTCACCCTAAAGGCATAGAAATAGTTAGTCTCTTGAAAATAGACCATACAATATACTACAAATTGCTCTCATCTTACAAAAGTTATTAATTTGACAAATCACTTTACGTTGATTCTGTTAATAGAATGATTTATATCAAATATGGATCCATTTCTACAGTGCAATGCCCTGAAAGCAAAGGATATGAATAACATACATACATATGTTAGTGTAGAATATAAGGCAGACATCCCTACCATGTATGTCCAGAGCCTGCCATTGTGTGCTGAGATTTTCTCTGATCTGTTTTCCCCACCCCTAACCCAGGGAAAACATCCCTTTGTGATATGATCGGGTTACACGAGTCGTTGGAGCCGCTTTTCGCCTCCGTCGGTCTGGAACCCATGAAAAATGGATCCTTCCACGGCTTCCGATCGAATGTCTGGGGTCAGCCGTTATTGGAACGAGGTCATATAGAATTGTTTGACGGATTGCTAGGAACGCATTTAATTTTAGCTCGGCTGAAGATCTGAATGGTTTAAGCAATCAGGGAATAGTTGGGATTCGGCTAAGAAAACTGCAATACGAGTTTTGTAAAAAAATCTATATTCAGGACTACTCTTTGGTAGCCTTCGTCAGCTAAAATGACAAGAAACAAAGAAAAAAACAGAAATTAATGCACAGAAAAAAGGGTTATCAGTAAGATAAATGACAGGTCTATAAATACAAATCAACTCATTATAAAAGAACAATTTGTTGTTAAAATATTAGAAAAATTATGTTATTAATAAAAATTAATTAATATTATCCTAACTGCTTTAAGGAAAAGTTAACTTTTTTTTTTACCGCACATTGACATGTAATTTTGTTTTCCGGCCATTAGCGCCGCGAAAAGGTAATTGTAACTAAACATGTAGGTAGTTAACTTCTATTTTAGAAAATGTAGTTGGGGTTTAACTGCAAGATACATTTTAATTGTTAGAAAGTTGACCGGATATAAGCGAAAGTTGCCAGGTTGTTTTAGGGAGTGTAGAGAAAATGTCGGGAGAAGTGTACAGGAATTTATCAGAAATGACAGGAAGTTACCCAGAAGTGTATATGGTTTTACCGGGTACCCCCCAGCTATTTATAGGTTGCCAACCTTAAATAATCCCAATAAGCGTATATTACTTTAATTTCCAAATTATTTCATCCTTTTATGATGAATTTAAGATCGGTGTTGTTACAACAGTTTTCTGTCCTTAAGCGATAATACTACCTTGTAGTTTTTTTTTACCATTCTTTATGGGTTTAAATACTTTCTAAACAAATTAAAAATGATATCCGAGAGCGTTTGGCGGAGAAGTTGTTCATTGTGCCTTTACACTCACTCCAACCGGTTAAAACTTGAAAGTAGTTGGGTTTTTTTTTTCAAAACTGTGTTCTTTAAATTAGGCGATACACCAACGCCTTCAATTTTCACCCAAACAACTTCAAATGTTTACTGAATTTTCAAATAATCTTTTTTTTTTTTTTTTACTGCACATCGACAAATCTTGGCCATTAGCGCCGACATCCAGGGTGCAGCCAGGAATTTTCTCAGCGAGCCCTGAGATGAGAAAACTCCTGTCGCCCGTGGGGATCGAACCCACCATCTCCCGCCACTACTACCACGGGAGACCCCTTTCAAATAAATAAATTCATTTATTTATTTATTTATTCATTTATTTTTTTTCATTTATTTATTTTTTATTCATTTATTTATAAAATGAAATAAATTTTTTATTCATTTATTTATAATTCATTTTATGTTCTATACTATAAATTGCCGCTGCAGACCATCGCCGGGGAAAGAAGAGGGGTTTCGTTCGTCAGACACGGCCCCGCCATTTCGTTTTTGAACAATTTAAACTTTTTTTTTGAGATACTTTAACATACATAAAAAATATGACACAAAGAAGTAAAAGATTCAATAATTGGAGAAAATGACTTCTATTTTGATCACACAAGGTAGTAATTCATCATTAATGATAAATTTACAAATTCCATTAATTACACGGCACACACAAAAAAAAGTGGTAATTTCCAAAGACACCATACATATGTTCTTATGTATTTCGAAGCGCTAAAACCGAATTTGGAGTCCTTTTCACCCCATCGCGTTAGGTTTAAGAGAATTTTAAAGTCAAATTTCGTATGAAGTCGTTAATAGAAGAAATAACTAAATCTTCCATGGTTTTAAGGGCCGCTGAATTCGAATCCGAGTGTCTTCATTTCAAGGACGAATATGTTTATTTTGCAAACAATGAATCTATAGACAAAATTCTTTTTTTGCAACATAAACATATTTGTCCTTGAAATGAACTTTGATTTTCCGCTAATGTCGTGAAAAAGACCTCGGATTCGAATTCAGTGACCCTTGATGGGGTGAAACAGACCTCGGATTCGAATTCAGTGACCCTTGATGGGGTGAAACAGACCTCGGATTCGAACTCAGTGACCCTTGATGTCGTGAAACAGACCTCGGATTCGAATTCAGTGACCCTGAAAACCATGGACGCTCTAGTTATTTGTTCGTAAACGTTTTCTTGCGAATTTTGACCTTCAAAATCTCTTAAATCTGAAGTGCTGGGGCAAAACGGACTCCGGATTCAGCGTGTCGAAATACATAAGAATATATAGCACTAGTATTTCGAAAGTGACGCAACTCAAAATAATACTCAACTGAAAATGTGTCACTCTTGCCTATGTAGGGGGATAGCATTAAGACAGGAAGAATGACACAAGTGCCCTCTGGTGTGCAAGCTCTGAAGCTAGGTAAATACAGTTTTGATGGTTGATAAAGATATATTTTCCATGTCTTTCATAGTCATAACTATGACGGTGTGAATAAAACCGATTTTTGAGTTTTGTCACTTTAGTAATGCTAGTGTGATATGTGCACGGTTTTTGGCAGAAGTCCATGGTTACTCTCAATAAGAGGTCCCAAGTCCAATGTTCGTCACAATATTATGTATCTTAATACCTAATTATTCAGGGGGTTTCTTGTTCACATTTTTTGATTATGTATATATAGTTTATTGGAACAGTCTCATAATAATTAGTTTATCAAAAAAAATTAAATAACTCTTTAGAAATACAAGTGCGATATGTATTATATCTTTGGATTTTTTTTTTTTTTTTTTTTTTTTTGTTTGCCTATGAAAATGCATTTTACCATCTCCTAGAGTGAGTACATGAGCGCCTGATAGCCTGCCAAGTTCCCCCGCTCACGGAGGGCTGCCGTAAAGTCAAGAGCCTGCACTGGCTGCTACAGCTATAGAAAAGACTCATTAAAGAGCTCGGCAGACCTAGCACTCGAGATGCTATCTATGTAATCTAGATAACCACGGTACAGTACTCGGTTCATCGCCTCCCGCCCTTCGGTATGCATCCCAGTAGAACAGCTGATCTACAGATATACCACTCAATGTCAGATGGTAGGCCAAGAATTAGCTTTATAGAAGGCTTTGATGCAGTCAATTGTCGAGGATTTGTATCTTTCTATTCATAGTAGTTAATTCGTCTCCTCATTCAATTCTGGTCCATTGAATAGATTTATATTATTAATATTATATATATATATATATATATATATATAAAATTTTAGGACGTTTTTAAAATTAAAAGTAAGAGAGCATAGCTTACCTTAAAGCCAATTGGTACTGCCAAAACCATTAAATTGAAAAAAAAATAATGAGTTACATTTATTAACTGATATATTCTTAGATACATTTATATATATATATATATATATATATATATATATATATATATATATATATATAATATTAATATGACGCATTATCATTTTTGAGAATGTAAAAAATCATCATTTTACTATTATAAATTAAATAGCTGTTGCCCAGCGTGCCATGCTACACCTACTTTCTGCACCTAGAAAAGCAATAATAAATTAGAAACCAAATAAGTAATATTAAAATCTAATAACGCAAATCTGTAACTGTTCGGGTTCACAGTTTCGAATCCGTGACCTCCGAACTGTGAGTCCTAGTCGATTTTAACTTAGCCTATGACACTCCCAGGATCAATACCTACATGGTTGCCAAGTTTGATCAAAATCTGTGGATGTGTATAAGAAACAAACATACAGACAGACAGCTGGTAGACGTTTTTGATTTAGCCTGTGACCCTCCCCATATCAAGACCTACCTTTGTGCCAAGTTTCGTCAAAATCGTTCAAACAGTGTGGATTTGTATAAGGAACAAACAAGCAGACAGACAGATGGTAGACGTTTTTGACCTAGCATATGCCGCCCCCTGTATCAAAACCTACCAGTGTGCCAAGTTTGATCAAAATCGGACAAACGGTGTGGTTGTATAAGGAACAAACAGATAAACAGACAGACACGTGATTTTTAAACATATAGATATCCTAAAACAGTACAAAATACATGTTACATACATTTTGTGTGGGAAAATATAGCATAAAACGAATAACTTTTTTTCCGGGATACTGGCGAGAAGAAAAAAAAAGTCTGAGGTTGAGAAAGTATCTGAAAAAAATTTAAACAGACATGGGTTTTGATTTAGTTATTTTCACAAGTAAATTTCCTACAAAAATTATTTTTACTCAACATTGGAAAGAGTGCCCACATTTGGAGAAATCAGTGAAACTAATTTCGATACGTGGGTTTCCTTACTGAGTTTTTAATTGGTTGTTTTTCCTGTTTTATTTGGTTTTTTTAATTGCGTGTAACAGAAAAATGATTTTTTCGACCAGAAAAATCATGGAAATAAGAATCTCACGCTGATAAGTACCTGTCTAAGACCACGACTAGCCTGTTAATTTGAATCAATCCAGTTGCGATGACCTTAGAAGCACACGCGACAAGTTCAAGTTATCACGTGATCTAGTTCTCCCCTTCGGATGCTGGACCCGGACCTTTGACCCGTGACTGCCCCTAGCCTTCAACCAACGAGATCTGGACCACTTTACGCGCGCTCCCCGTCGGTGGTTGTGCAGGTTCACGGCATACAACCAACCCGATTTCCTGCATAGACCGGTGATCTAGTTCTCCCCTTCGGATGCAGCCGAGTATCCATCCCTACCTTTGACCCATGGCTGCCCCAAAACCTGCTCCGACTAGATATGGACCACTCCCCAGGTCTCACCCTCCGCTGAAATAGTACTTGTTCAGGTTTAGGATGGGCATGCAATCAGTCAATCCAAGTTCCTGCTTAGACGGGTGATCCAGATCTCCCCTTTGGATGCTGCCCTGTACCCTCCAACACCTTTGATATTCTGGAATCACCAGCCAACAAGATCTGGACCATTCTACTCGTGCTCCCCACTTTGCACTCGCTGCTTGTCCAGGATCAAGGGTTTCCACACACTCAATTTCCTGCTTAGACGAGTGATCCAGATCTCCTCTTTGGATGCTTCCCTGTACCTTCCAGCACCATTGACCTTCTGGAGTCACCAGCCAACCAGATCTGGACCATTCTTCTCGCACTCCCCTCTTTGCACTCGCTACTTGTGGAGGTTCAAGGGTTTCCACACACTATATTTCCTGCTAAGACGGGTGATCCAGATCTCCCCTTTGGATGCTGCACAGTACCTTTGACCTTCTGGTGCCTCCAGCCAACTCTGGACCATTCTATATGTGCTCCCCAATTTGCACTTGTGCATGTTCAATGGATACCATAAACTCAATTTCCTGCTTAGACGAGTGATCCACATCTGTCCTTTTAATGATGTTCCAGGCACCGTCTTTCCATGATCCCCCCAAACATACCGTACTTATTCAGGTTGAAGATGAAAACGTAATCAACTTTGGAAGCTCCGACTCCGGACACCAAGCATCCCCACATGATAAATATCCTATTTAAACTTGAGATTAAAAAAAAAAAAAAAAAAAAAAAAAAAAAAAAAAAAAAAAAAAAAAAAAAAAAAAAAAAAAAAAAAAAAAAACCTGAGGATATACAAGGAATTCATATTACTAGGCTGTACCTAGCATTAATTATTCGTCCAAAACATTTCCATTATCCACAAAGATTAATTGCCAAAATTAAGATTATATGGCAAAATTGTGCTTTTATAGTCATCAATACCAGGCTAACTACAGATTGTGTCCCTTCCTAAGCATGCATAATAAATCAGGAGATAACCAAATTGAAATTGGAAACTCTAGTTTACCTAATGGTGCTAGTTTCGTGTTGTGCACTTAAAATTTAGCTATTGAAAGCTGCATTACAAGGAATAAGAAGTCCGTTGTAATTATCTGTGAAAAGTGGAAAATTAATGAATGGTCCTGATGAAACACCAAAGGTGTGAAATTAGTAAAGCAGTAATTAGTAAATGCTATTTGTTAATTTTGTATTTAATTGGTTGACCATCCGCCTGATATCTAATAAGTAGACAAATAGGGGCAACTTTCAATAATTTTGAAATATCACTCTATAAAAATACAATAAAAGAGAAGATGACTACAGTTTCCACAAAATTTTCAACTAACAACATTTTATGAACTACTATTTATGAATTTTATATGAATATTATTTAATTATTAGGAGTATTTGTAATTAAGCGATTTGGTTCTAATCCTCTGCAATCACTATTATAGGATTATTCAATCAAGGAGGTGTTATACTGGGAGAGTTAACAAGCCTGATCCTAGCTAATCTACGGGTATTATATCTTCCAGTTACATAGTCTTGTTGATTAGGAAACCCTTGTATTTAGGTACAACCAAGGGGTATTAGGTTCGCCAACAGGTATATATATATACATATACAGGGTGTTCAAAACTCGATTGACACCCCAATTTTTCCCCTCAACTTATTAAATTTAAAAACGAAACTTGGTGGGTCTTAACATGGTCGAATGATCTTTCATTGGACCTAATGCACGACACCTTAACTTTCTCCAGTTCTTCTCCATAGACCCTAACACTGGAATCCCCAATGAAAAGGGGTTATTTTCATAGCGGATTATTGTAGAGAATTGAATTTTATGTCGTCTTTATATTTGTAACTTTTTTGCTAAAGAGTAACAAATTGCCCGAGAAAACCGTTGTTTTTTGTCATTTTTCTGCCAATAACGTAGAAAGTATGCCCGTAATGAAGAAAAAAAAAGTCGGTATGAAAGTTGTAGAGGATTAAACTTACTTCCTTAAAAGTACCTTTAAATGCCTAAAATATCAACATGAGTCAAGCGAAACACACTTTAAGTTGTCCGAAAAGTGTATTATCAATGTGATCTACGCTTCATTAAAACGTAACTAACCTTAAAACTACCTTATAAAATTAAAATGTAGCAGTTCGTAAAATGTTGTTATTTTGTGGAAACTAAAGTCATTTTCTCTTTTATTGTACATTTCTAAAGAGGAGACATTTTAAAATTATTGAAAATTTGTCTGCTTATAAGATATCAGGCGTATGGTCAACCAATTATACACAAAATTAACAAATATGATTTAATAATTACTGCTTTACTAATTTCACACCTTTGGTGTTTCATCAGGACCATTCATTAAAGGAATATACAAATTACACATTAAGGAATATAAAAATAGACAAGTATATCTTCCACTTTTCACACATATATATTATTAAATTCAAGGATTCTAATTTAATATACAAATATAATTGTTTTAGCACTTTCCTCCGAAGGAAAGTAGCTATTGAGGTTGGACTCATTACGGAATTTTTGAAAAATTTCTTCAAATCTTTATCGATCCTACCTAGTAGACACCGAAAATGACCCCCGTTAAAATTTATATATATCTATATATATATAAATATATATGCATATATATATATATATATATATATATATATATATATATATATATATATATATATATATATATATATATATGTGTGTCTGTTAACACGATAGCGGCCAGAGTTTTTGTTTTTTCGTCACGAAACTTGGTATATAGCATTCAATTAGTAAACGATTGAACGAGTTCGTTAACCACCAAAGTCGGTCCACCGGAAGGGGGGGTTTACCCCGAACCCAAAACACTAATTTGACTATGTCAGCCGTAATATTTGTTATATTTCAACGAAACTTGGTATTCGTAGTGGTAATATAGAGAGAAAAGTGAGATATAAAAATGAACTAAATCGGTTCATTAGAAGGGGGGGTTTACTCCAGACCCACAATACCAATTCGCCACTACCAGCCGTGATTTTTGGTATATTTCGACGAAACTCAGTATTCGTAGTGGTAATCCACAGGTAAATATGTGTTGTAAAAATAAACTAAATAGGTTCATTAGGAGGGGGGGTTTACTCCAGACCCACAATACCAATTCACCACTACCAGCCGTGATTTTTGGTATATTTCGACGAAACTCGGTATTCGTAGTGGTAATCCACAGGTAAATATGTGTTGTAAAAATAAACTAAATCGGTTCATTAGGAGGGGGGGTTTACTCCAGACCCACAATACCAATTCACCACTACCAGCCGTGATTTTTGGTATATTTCGACGAAACTCGGTATTCGTAGTGGTAATCTACAGTTAAATATGTGTTGTAAAAATAAACTAAATCGGTTCATTAGAAGGGGGGGTTTACTCCGGACCCAAATTCCTAATATACTCAAACCGGTCGTAATTTCTGCTGTATTGTAACGAAACGCGGTATACGTCGTGGGTAACTCATGAGAAAGAAGTGTTGTAAAAATGAGCTGAATCGGTCAATCGTAAAGCGGGGGTTTAATTTGTAATATATTTCAATAGAAAAGCCCGCCAAACGTAGGTTCACAAAGCCGCCGCAAGGAGGGCTTTCTACCACTAGAGTGACTGTATCCTGTTCCTGCGTTAGATCAAAATACGATAATATGAGGTTTTTTGTATTTATTACGTAGTGTAGTAGGTACCATGTGTAAACATAACTCTGGAAGCAAATTAATAATTGATCAGTTACTCATTACAAATTTAAAAGAGAACTATTCATGTTTTTATTTTATTTATGTAGGATATTTTAAGCAAATTGTTCTGGAAAGCAGTCTACATTACCCAAATTCTGAGGAAAGTGCTTAGTTATGCAGCTCCTGCGTGACGGACATTTTTATCAACATTAATTAAATTATTATTATTATTTCAATCTTACGGACCACTTATACATAACACAGATGTTTGGAACGGGTTATCTTCAGGTTAGCACTGTTTTCTATCAACGGTAGGTTTGGTGCTTCGCTTTTTTCGAAAGAAAATACCACCTTAGAGATTATCGGATCCACGATCCTAGAGCTCACGCCTCAGAAACTACACAGTTCAGTGTGTGTATATATATATATATATATATATATATATATATATATATATATATATATATATACTAGCTGTTACCCGGCGTGCTATGCTACACCTTCTTTCTGCATCTATAACAGCAAAAATAAATTAGAAACCAAATAGTTAATATTAAAATCTAATAAAGCAAATCTGTAAATACTTGGCTTCATTGTTTCGAATTCTTGATTTCCGAAATTTGAGTCATAGACGATTTTAACCAACCCTATGACTCTCCCCCGTGTCAAGACCTACCTGTGTGCCACGTTTGATCAAAACCGGTCAAACGGTGTGGATTTGTATAAGGAACAAACATACAAGCAGACAGCTGGTAGACATTTTTCACTTAGCCTTCGAGACTTCCCGTATCAAGCTCTATCAGTATTCCAAGTTTGGTCAAAATCGGCCAAACGGGTTGGATTTGTATAAGTAACAAACAGGTTTGAACTTAAATTTGATAATATATTCATTTGAAGTTTAAATCTCACATGTCTTAAGTCCACAGACAATTATTTTGTTAATGAGCATTATCTTAATTTTTTTAAAGGGATAAAAGCACCATGGTACAAACCTCACTTCGTAGTCTCCATTATTAACTCCTTATTTAGGTACTTTTTTTTTTTTTTTTTTTTTTTTTTTTTTTTTTTAAATAATCTGGAGATTAAGGCTTCAATTGTTTTTATTTTTTTTCCTACGCACAAACATCTGGGCCATTGGCCCCTACATCCACGGTGCAGCTGGGAATTTTCTCAACGGGCCCTGAAATTAGAAAAATCCCTGTTGCAGGTGGGACTCGAACCCACTATCTCCCGCATGAGAATCCAAGGCGTTTGAGAGTACGGAGGGACCCTTAAAGATAAGGCTTCAAATCTTTAAATTTTCGTCAGTTTCGTCTCTTAAAAGAGGATATTGCGTTAAATGTGTTTAGCAACTTATAATAATTTAAATTATTTATAATATTTCTGTATAGAGATATTTACCATGTCTTTCATTGTCATAAGTATGACGTTGAGAATAAAACCGATTGTTGTCTGTAGTATTAAAAATACTAGTAGGATATGTTGTGGTAGCAAAAACTAGATTTTTACAGTTCCTATCATACTAGACGAATCCTCAGGTTCTTAGCTGTTTATTATCGATGATAGATAATAGGTCCATCATCCGGTTTATGATTAATAAGCAAAAGAATTGGACAATTTACACATAGACCCCTGATTTTCCTTCTGGACTTAATATTACAAAAGTGACAATACTCAAGAGAACACAAGCTAGGTGGCAGCAACTGTCAAGAAAATCACTTGGATTTCTCACGGTGCTCCTGTATCTAACTAATTGTTTTCAAAAATGTCACTTAGACCCCTTGCCTTCTGGGTCCCTCATTTATCGTAATAATGTTGTGAAAAAATACGTATAAATCGCCACATATCCAGTGTTCTTAATCAGTCGTTAAGACCATAAATCGTTAACTTTTTAACCAAAATAGTGATCTTTAGTGCCTCATTATTTTATTAGGACCCCCAGGGAATATGCCAGAGGAGTTGGCCGGCAGAGAACAAGATGGAGAGATGAAATAGTCAGTAAAGTTGGAAATAACTGGTGGATAGTTGCAAGAAACCTAGTGTGGTGGACAAGAGTTGTAAATAAATTGTAAATAAATTGTAAATAGAACTGATTTCAAGAAGATTATTATTATTTATGTAAAAAATATTACTACTTATCTGAATATATTCAGCTGTTATGTATTTCCTCCGTAAGGAGAGGCTTTTTTCAGAAATGATTTTAATAAAGCTATTATTACTATTATTATTATTTTATGAGTCCAAGAGAGAATCGTAACCATGACCCTAAGCACGCGTCATAAAATAAATTATCAACTGTTTAAACAAGTAGTACTTGATCTCTAATTTTTTTTTAGTGTATTGACCCTATTTTGTGTTTTTAATTTTTACAGCGACAGAATTTGCATTGTTAAGCGGTAATTACATGTCATCTAGAAGGACAAGTTAATTGCTCGCTGAAAAGAATCAATTACCTCTTTAGAAAATTGTATTAAAAAAAAGAAATCCCTTCTCAAAAAAAAAAAAAAAATCTCGTTACTCTTCGTCCCTAAAGGTTCTTCTCTGAAAGTCCTTCGTTAAAAATATCCTTCCCCCCTCCCGAAGAAGATATCTTCGGAGGGTATTGGAAATCCGGATTGGTGGCTGTATCGGGATGACCGTAGACCCTCCCTTATTAGGGAGACCTTCCGCCATATTAAAAGAGCAACCTTAGTCCCCCCCTCCCCCCTAGAAGTCGGTAAAGGTGAAATTGCCTAAGGGTGGGAGGTAAGAGAGGAATCGATATGAACACGACCTACGGGCAAATTGAATTCTCGGCCACAGGAGCCTTCTGCCACACTGTACCTTGTTAGGGGGCTGGTGTCCCCAGCAGCTCTTAGGCCCTGTAATCAACCCTTCCTTCCGCGCTACTCCACAAGTTTTAATTAGAATCTCTCTCTCTCACTCTTTCATCTCTCATTCTTATACTCTATCACTCTCTTGACAATTATTTATGGAATAAATAAAATACCCTATTGAAGACTGGACGTCCAGCTGCCGCGACAAGAGACGAGAAGAATTTGCCACATTGTACTTAGTTGGGGAAGTTGGTGGGGCACCGGGTAGAATCACCTGACTTAATAGGAATTTGGGTGGGCTGTTTGGCTTTAAGCTTAACAAGTACTATTTGTAGGTAGGGTGAGAAGTGGTCCATATCTAGTTGGAGCGGGTTCTGGAACAGTCATAGGTCAAAGGTGCTGGAGGGTACTGGGCAGCATCCGAAGGGGAGAACTGGATCACTTGTCTAAGCAGGAAATTGTATCAGCGGTTTCGTTGCAAGCTTAACATGGTCTGTATGCAGGGAGGATGAGACCAGTGGTGTGGTCCATATGTGGTTAGAGCGGGTTTGGGGCGGTCATAGGTCAAAGGTAGGGACTGCTACACGGCAGCATCCGAAGAGGAGAACTGGATCATTTGTCTAAGCAGGAAATTGGATCAGCGCTTTCGTTGCAAGCTTAACGTGTACAGTTTGTAGGGAGGATGAGAACAGTGTTATGGACCAGTTCTACTTAGAGTGGGTTTGAAGCAGTCATAGGTCATAGGTACGGGTACACGGCAGCATCCGAAGGGGAGAACTGTATCACTTGTCTAAGCAGGAAATTGCATCAGCGGTTTCGTTGCAAGCTTAACATGGTCTGTATGCAGGGACGATGTGATCCGTGGTGTGGTCCATATCTAGTCGGAGCGGGTTACAGGGCAGTCATAGGTCAAAGGTAGGGACTGCTACACGGCAGCATCCGAAGGGGAGAACTGGATCACTTGTCTAAGCAGGAAATTGGGTCGATTGTACCCCTTGAACCTGTACAAGTAGTGCAAGAAGGGGAGCCCGTGTGGCTTTGTCCAGATCTAGTTGGATGAAGTTAGACAGTCATGTGTCAAAGGTTGAAATCTGTATAAAATAAATTGAATTGCTGGGGTTTTGAATTCAGGTCCTCCGTTATATTAGACGTAGTTGACTGATCTACCACTGAGCTAACCTCGCCCCGATATATATATATATATATTATATTAAATTCAGTATATTTTCAGTATATTCATTATATTTAGTTCAGAAACTGCAAAATGAAAAGTTTAAACAATTCATGTCTGGCTACCTGGACATGAAGAACTCGGAAAAAGTTCAATTGCCGATTATCACGCAAAAAATTCTTTCAGACTTGTGACTTATGACGTACAACAAATAACTGCCAGAGACTTAAAAACAGCTACAAAATCTACCATAAAACGTCATTGGCAATACTTATGGACACAACTAACTGACAATAAACTTCGGACCATAAAAAATACAGTTGAGGAATGGCAATCCAGTCTTCGCGACAATAAACGAGAAGAAGTTGTTCTCGCTCGATTATGGATTGGACATACTCGACTTACCCACGAATTTCTTATGACAAGACGCCACAAGCCAATATACAACATATCGTCGATACAAATGCAAAGTATCGAATGTGAAAGAACCCATTTTTCATTTTCAATTTCTCTGATTGCTGTTGGACCGATGTACGTTGTGGAAAACTCTCGAAAATTAATAAAAAATAATTATCAATTACCCAAAATCAAATTAACCAATGTGCATTAAGACTTATTAAAATATATCATAGAATGAAATATATATAAAGTCATCTATAAAGTACCAACCACTTTTCACATTCGATACATTGCATTTGTGTCGACGATATGTAACACAGATATACAGACGATATGTTACAGGATTAGGAGCATAAACAAACATCCTAATTCTGTAACACAGAACTTACGATTAAAAATTTACTGACAGACTGCCAGAGAAGAAGCAACTACAACATACCGTATGATATTCAAGAACACCTAGGCAATGATAGCCAGTATCAACACTATACTGACTTACCGCAAGAATACAGGACTATACAACCTTATTTGATGAACGTCTGCAATTTTGGCTTATAAGATATTATATTTCCATCGATACTAAGCACTATTTATAGGTGAACCCTAGATCTAAAACATTACATATCCACACACACTTCCATCACCAATAACCATGCTGACTTACCTCAAGAATACATGACTATACAACCTTATTTGATGAACGCCTGCAATGTTAGCTTATAAGATATTATATTTCCATCGATACTAAGCACTATTTATAGGTGAACCCTAGATCTAAAACATTACATATCCACACACACTTCCAACACCAATGACCATGCTGACTTACCTCAAGAATACAGGACTATACAACCTTATTTGATGAACGTTTGCAATGTTGGCTTATAAGATATTATATTTCCATCGATACTAAGCACTATTTATAGGTGAACCCTAGATCTAAAACATTACATAACCACACACACTTCCATCACCAATAACCATGCTGACTTACCTCAAGAATACAGGACTATACAACCTTATTTGATGAACGTCTGCAATGTTAGCTTATAAGATATTATATTTCCATCGATACTAAGTACTATTTATAGGTGAACCCTAGATCTAAAACATTACATAACCACACACACTTCCAACACCAATAACCATGCTGACTTACCTCAAGAATACAGGACTATACAACCTTATTTGATGAAAGTCTGCAATGTTGGCTTATAAGATATTATATTTCCATCGATACTAAGCACTATTTATAGGTGGTCCCTAAATCTAAAACATTACATAACCACACACACTTCCAACACCAATAACCATGCTGACTTCCTAGAATACCTAAGTTCAGAGGATACTGTTCTTTGTATTATCGCCATTGAAGCGGGACACAATAAATAAATAAACAATTAATGTGTAAATTTCGATAGGCCCAGCTCAATAGGAGAAATTGGTGTTTGAAGCTTCGGAAGTATACTTTTCGTTCTATTGGATTCCAAAAACTTTATTACTTCTATTCTAGGATATCCAAATCACACCAGTGATAACAATTATATGGAAGCACGGTATAATGATATTTTCAGCTCCTGCGAGTCAAACTTGCATCCATTGGTTGTTGTCCATGTCAGTTAAAACGGCGTTTGGTCATTGGCTTCTTGAACATTTCTTATCATAAAAGTCCGTCACGCAGAAGCTGCATAACTAAGCACTTTCCTCAGAATTTGGGTAGTTTAGACTGCTTTCCAGAACAATTTGCTTAAAATATCCTACATAAATAAAATAAAAACGTGAATAGTTCTCATTTTGTAATGAGTAACTGATCAATTATTAATTTGCATCCAGAGTTATGTTTACACATGGTACTTACTACACTACGTAATAAATACAAAAATCCTCATATTATCGTATTTTGATCTAACGCAGGAACAGGATACAGTCACACTAGTGGTAGAAAGCGCTCCTTGCGGCGGCTTTGTGAACCTACGTCTGCCGGCTTTTCTATTCAAATATATTACAAATTAAACCCCCGCTTTCCGATTGACCGATTCAGCTCATTTTTACAACACTTCTTTCTCATGAGTTACCCACGACGTATACAGCGTTTCGTTACAATACAGCAGAAATTACGACCGGTATGAGTATATTAGGAATTTGGGTCCGGAGTAAACCCCCCCCCCCTTCTAATGAACCGATTTAGTTTCTTTTTACAACACATATTTACCTGTACATTACCACTACGAATACCGAGTTTCGTCGAAATATACCAAAAATCACGGCTGGTAGTGGCGAATTGGTATTGTGGGTCCAGAGTAAACCCCCCCTCCTAATGAACCGATTTCGTTTATTTTTACAACACATATTTACCTGTGGATTAGCACTACGAATACCGAGTTTCGTCGAAATATACCAAAAATCACGGCTGGTAGTGGCGAATTGGTATTGTGGGTCCGGAGTAAACCCCCCCTTCTAATGAACCGATTTAGTTGATTTTTATATCTCACTTTTCTCTCTATATTAACACTACGAATACCAAGTTTCGTTGAAATATAACAAATATTACGGCTGACATAGTCAAATAAGTGTTTTGGGTTCGGGGTAAACCCCCCCTTCCGGTAGACCGACTTTGGTGGTTAACGAACTCGTTCAATCGTTTGCTAATTGAATGCTATATACCAAGTTTCGTGACGAAAAAACAAAAACTCTGGCCGCTATCGTGTTAACAGACACATATATATATATATATATATATATATATATATATATATAGAGAGAGAGAGAGAGAGAGAGAGAGAGAGAGAGAGAGATAAATTTTAACGGGGGTCATTTTCGGTGTCTACTAGGTAGGATCGATAAAGATTTGTAGAAATTTTTCAAAAATTCCGTCATGAGTCCAACCTCAATAGCTACTTTCCTTCGGAGGAAAGTGCTAAAACTAAAACGAATCACTAAATCGTGTGATAAATGAATACAAAGGTGGTGATTTGACAGTAAGTGATCCGTGTCAAATCTGTCAGTGAACCTGCAGAGGTTTGAGAGTGTTTGCCATGAGTCAGGTGCAGGGTCAAGCTAGGGGATGCTGAGGATGAAACTGGATCAGGTTCAAAGGGAGGGTCAGCTGCTGGACCTCGGAGGGGAGAACTGGACCACAGGCAACAGGTACACTTTGATCTGTATGGCTACCTGTATGCTTTATATGGATGTAGGAACAGCATTTGATGTATCTTCCAGTACTCTAGTGGCTTGAACGCTGAATTCTCTTGCGGGTGATGTGGGTTCAAGTCGGGCTTATGGAAGGTTGATTTGTTTTAGCGATGTGCTCTCTGATAAAAGTCCTTGTTACTCCTTGTTACGCCCGGTTCTTATCACCTAGAACCACATGTGCCGGAACTACACGTCACATAACTAATTATTACAGTCACAAATACAAGGATAAAGGAGAAGACAATTATCGATTCTCGTTTATTGGCATTGTGCTTGCACATTACCAAGTAACTTATATAAATTTTTTTAGAGGAAGGTAGAAATTCTCAGGGTTCGGTCGTTGTTTCGTAATAAATGTACATTTTACAGTGAAATGGGTTTCCGACGTTTCGGCATGAAATTCAAGTACTTCACCAGGGCTGTAAAACGAGTAGGACAGAGTTAATACTAACTTATAAATATACGAAAAGATTAAAAAAACAGGTAAAAACATTATACCGTAAGTTTGTGCTACAGCTAGAGCATAAATTAGAGATAGATCAATACTGGTTTATGTACCTCAAAGAATTATTAATTTCAAAGTACAACAATGATCCATGTGGTTGCATAACCTTAAAAAATATATATTATTGGTATTCATTTCTAGATTGAAATAATGTAGCTGGAGTGATTTTTCAACAGATCCCCAGACTGTAGATATGAAAAGGGATAAAACCTTTGACTTGCGATGGCTTCGAGCTTTTTCTTCCAGATCCCAAAGGCAATAACTGATGGATTTGATCGCTCCGGTGAAACTCTATCCTGCGCTATGACAGCTCTCTGACGCAATTATCCTGCGCAGAATCCCCTGCGGGCGGCATTTCACTGCAATCCTGAACCACTCTCATATACAGGAGTGGAGCGACAGAGAGAGAGCTGTCAAGGGGGGAACGGCTCACGCAAAAAACACGCCGAGTGAATAGCTTTAGAATGTAAACACTCAGAAGGGGTGTCGGATGAACAGAGGGTGGTTTTTTGGCGAGAAATACCCGGGTTTTAGTCCTATTACCCTATAATGAATCCTCCATGAGCAGGTCTTATTCAAGAGCCCCTCGTATCGGGTTTTTTTCCCGCGAAAGGGTCAAATTTGTTTTTTGTCGCACCATAGTACAGGTCTTGGGAAAAATCAACGGCCTTTGTATAGATAGGGGCTAGAATTACTCGCCTAAAGTAAACTATCCTTGTGACAGCAAGTGTAAAAGCACCCCAATCCCAAGGGATGTCTCTCGCCCTTCCATCTCTCAGCGTCACGCATCAGTAATTATTTCTTAACGAATTTTCCATCATATTGGGGATTTCGTGGGAAAAATGTCCTCTACCATATTTTACGGTTATAAATATTTGTCAGGTAAAAGGACATCTGCAAAGTTTACAACCTAAAAGGATTCTCACGTTCCTTTATCTTATGCTACAAAAACGGTATTTTTTTTTTTTTAATCACTAATCTATATCTTATTTAAAAAAATTTAAATCTCCCACTATGTTGTTATTATTGGTATTCATTCAAGATTTTAAATGTACTTAAATACTAACAAAAAGCTTGTTCTGTTTCAAGAATTTACTAGTGTTTTCTATATATATATTTAATATATATCTAAGTTTCATATATGTTTGTATTCAGATAGTAAGTGTTTATGGCCAATCATTTGTTTCATTATTGGTATTTAGGTAGGCACTGTCATAAGGTGTTAATGAGTAATAATGAAGATAAACAGGCTTTTATTTTGATTATTTTTTTTTGAGTAATTTAAAGCTGGAAGAACTATGTCTTTGAATTACCGAATTAATTTGTACAAGGAATGCTATAGAAATTCCTTTAGTAGTAACACATGCCAATTCGAAATCTAAAAAAAAATTCACAGAGAGCTTTTCAACCCATTTGTTCTTACATACAAAAACAGAAGCTACTGTTTACTGTCAGGTCATATAAATGCTCGTACTGCATTCGGACTACAAAGTCATAACCAGAAGTATTTTTTTTTTCGCTTGAACCGGTTTCAACAAACGGGCCGGCCGGCTGTGCCGGGTGCGTGTTCGCCGCCGAAAAAATGAACTTGTTCCAAAGGGGCAAGTCCACATAGGAAGGGTTGATGGGGTCATGGGCGCTTCTACAGTCACTTCCACAGCGATAGCATTTACAGCCAATGCTCATGGTAATATTATTGGTAAATCCAAGATATTACAGGCCCATGTACCTGCCAAAGCATTCTTGAAAATATGTTCAGTTTAGAGCTACAAAATATTTTATACTCCGAAATATTGTTTGTTTTGTCATAGTAATATCAATTTAAAAAAAAAGAACCTGGTCTGATAACTGAAAAAACAGCCTATTGAGGAAGAACGAAAAAAGTCCGAATATAAAGAAAATCAAACTTGTCAAAAATCTATTAATTGTATTTCGTTTGGTCGTACAGGGCCCCTATGTGAACAATGATAACAAGGCTTATGAATCAATTCAACATTGGACGGCAGACTGCGAAATTCTAGTGTGGGCTGATTACCTTCAGAGCCACAATTTTGGCAAGCTACATCATCAAGCACTGGCAGAAAGGTTTATGGAAAATATGGTTTCCGTCCTATCCTCCTTTCCCCAAAAAGCCTATTAACAAATGTGGTTACTCCTTGGCCACTGTGGGCAGAGCAGCCGTCCATCTGGAACCTTGCCGTTGACTTAAGGGAATATCATGAAAAGAGTAGAAAGATTAAAAAAATCGAGTAGAGAAGAGATCAATTTATGAACGTTTTTGCTTTCAACGACAATAATAATAGAAGTCGGAGGTAAAAATGTGTTTGAACAACTATGTTCTAACATAACAATGTCCACTCAACAAATTATGAAGATTCTTAACCGGATTTAACTTTTACTCCCAAAATTCAAAATTTATGGACCTTAACATGAAATTTCAATACTTTAATAGACCATAACAAAACTTAATGTAAGATGCCCGATGATAAAAAAAAACATATTCGAAACGTCGCAAATATAAGTAGTTAATTTTGGGGAGCAACTAAATCCCTAACTTCAGGAACATTTTTCGACAAGTTATTGCCTGTGAAGTTGTATATCTCTGGATATGCTTAACGGATTTTAATAGGTATGAAGTTGTTTTAACGAGAATTTAGTACCCTGCATTTTTTTTATGTTATTAGTTAAGTAAATAGGGACTTCATTTTTAACCAAAATCCGATGAAACCATTCAAAAGCTTACTAAATTCCCTACAAAATTAAGCTTTTCGTTTAGTTTAGTTTTTAATTTTAGCATAGCCAATACCGCATCTAAAGTAACCGTATTGTCATACTAGGCCATATCTAAGACATATCCATGTCAAACAATGTAGCATTTGACGGTTTCAAAAGTACGGTAACCACGTCAGTTAGTGGCCATAACAACGAAACCCTCGTGTACCATCGTTCGGACGTAGCCGAACGGTTACAGTTTTAGCGTCTTTCTAGGCCATATTTAAGACATATCCATGTCAAAATCTTTGTATATGTACATAAACGAATGTCATGATTGGTAGATAATAGATAGGATATTAAGGATTTACATAAATTCCTTCTATATTGCAACGCCAATAGCAGCGTTCCTTTGGAATGAGCTAAAACCTAATCTGCAAAGACAATATTTTCTATTTAGCTGCGTTTCGACATTGCATCCTCTAACCCCCATCGTTACATCCACTCGACCCCGATCTGGGATCCCCGGCTGGGATGGGGTGAACAGCACGCGCCCGTCCCGGGGATTTGAATGCAGAAACTAGCACCTGGTTCAGCAGATGATCATCTAACATGCAGATGTCCCGTCTACCTCTTTCAACGGGTACAATCCACAATTATCGGATACAGCTCTTGTCAGATCCACGCGCGTACCTGCTATTGTACTCATCTTCCGCATTATAATATAGCAACAAAGTGTTCTGTTAAAAATAAATTCGCCAATCTTTGTACATAATGGTTATCTGATTCCCTAGCTCCAATTCTGATTAGCTTTATAGAAAATGTTTAAAATATATAAACCACCTTTTTCATTACTTTGGATGATTTCCCTCTAAAGATAAATAATTTTGGAATGCAGTAGTTTCATCATAGGTATATTATTTTTGATGAAAAATAGTCCTAAGTGTTGTACATTTTGGTTACAAATATATTTTTCTTATTATCAAGTATTCAAATCGACTTATTTAGATCGATTCCTAGTAATGATAGGCGATTTTCGAATGAGAATCGATTCGAATCGAAATGAAATACGAATTTCGTAGGTAATTAGAAGAAATCGCGAAATCGATCTTCTGAGCCTAGAAGATGGATTTTTTGTATCTATCTGAACTCGCCGATCTTTTTTATGGATCGATCTTTTCATTTCGATTCGAATCGATTCAAAAGATAGATTCATACTCGAGAATCGCCCATCACTGGCCCTAGACATGTGACATTTACGTGTCAACGCAATTATTGAAGTGAAAACAAACAATAAAAAAAAAAAAAAAAAAAAAAAAAAAAAAAAAAAAAAAAAAAAAAAAAAAACAATCCCGTAGGAATTGGTTATGGTCAACAACTTTATCAGTGACGAACATCAAAAATTTGGACGTCTAAACGTTTTATAATCAGCCGAATCAATTACTTAAATATTTTTACGATTATTCGGGTAAAATCGGCTATATTTCATGCCAGAAGGCATTTCAAGTATTGTAACTTGAGTGAAAAATATTTTAATTATTAAATTCATAAAGATGAGAGCATTAATTTATTTTTTTAATTATTTATTTTATATTTTTTTAATTATTTATTTTATATTTTTTTATTATTTCATTATTCCTTTTAATAATTTTTGCTACACATATATATAAGACTACTATTCGTTTACTAATAGTAATTTTTTCTTTCTTTCATTAGCTTTCCACCTCTTCTCTCAGCTTTTTTACTTATTATATTATTTTTCTTTTATTTCATGAATAATTTGTATTTTTCTTTTAAATAATCAAAAAGGGTAACGCCCATCCCCACGTTGTACACATCGCTTCTGGTAGATCACCGATGTTAAGCAACGTTGGAGAAAGCCTTAGACTTAGATGGGTGACCCCCTGGGAAAACCGTTGGCAATCTGGGGGGTCCTAAAAGTCTCGAAGTTAACACATTCGAGACCGATTGTACACCGTGTGTGCAATAGACTTCGGAGGCTATAAGACAGCCTGCGCATCGTCTGTGCAATAACAGTAATATGCAATTATCGGTTACTCTGAGTAAACTAGTCGTCGAAATATGATTTTTCTTCAATTAATGAAATCTGTAAAATACAGGAAAACAAAATTTAGCATTGGTTTTAATGGAGAACAAAAATTCTGTATTTTCATTTTACATTTATTGTGCTCAATCCGCTTCTACATAAAAAATTTCCGAAGAGCGAGCTGCACACCCGGTGTATGTGTGTATAATTTTTATTTTTTTTTTTTTTTGTGAATTGAGTGACTTCCATAGTAAACATGTTTTTTTTATTAAAAATTAACAATACGAAGAGAAAAAAAATCGCTCCTGGGAGCCGTGTTCGAAAAAACCGTCGTTTCGAATGGGTAAAAAATAACAGCTTTGTCCAAAATTAAAGAAATTATCTATTTGCAGTACCTACTTATGATACAACAATATTTTTAAAAACTGTTATCAGTTTTTCAGTGAATTCGATATAGGAATTTCAAGGTCTAGTTTATGAACATACCTCCAATATTTAAACACATTTCTATTCTATTCTTACCTCCTAAGAAGGAAGAACACAAAAATTACCCCGCGGAAAAATAAGGCCCCAGACGAGGGTTTAATAGAGAAAAGAGATGGCTGTTTTGAGAACATTATACCGAGAAAACATGTCGATCCCGATAGCCCGTCTTGAGATCCATATTATATCTTGTATTTCTTGTAAAATATTGGAGTTTCAGGCCGAGACCTTGGGATCCAACCCAAACACTGTCCTGTTTGCACTGCCTCTCGTCTTCTCTTTTATTCCTTGGCAAATCTCTTTCCCCCCCCCCTTTTGGCATCTCTTATATTTTCTCTCTTGAAACACGAGATGTCGGGAAGGCCCAGTACTGCATTTATCCTAGCAGCGTTTATAATTTATACATTCCTGTTGAATATTTTGGACGGTAATCATTATTTCAGTAAGGACTTAGTTGGAAAATAAATTGAATATCATTAAGTTGATAAACGACGACGTTATAAGGCCTTTCTGAGCGTTTGTTGAAAATTCTAAAGAAATTTCGCCATTGAGATTGTACTCATGAAAACATTTTTTTTTTAAATGTTTCAAATCTACCTACGAGATAATTCCTGGCTGCACCTTGCATGTTGGCGCTAATGGCTCAGATGTCGATGCGCCGTAAAAAAAAATCTTATCTTCAATATATATATACTATATATTTGTCAAATACCACTCACTGACTGACTGACTGACTGACTGACTGACTGACTGACTGACTGACTGACTGACTGACTGACTGACTGACTGACTGACTGACTGACTGACTGACTGACTGACTGACTGACTGACTGACTGACTGACTGACTGACTGACTGACTGACTGACTGACTGACTGACTGACTGACTGACTGACTGATTCACTGACCTATCATCCCCCAGCCCAAACCACTCGACAGGAAAATTTGAAATTTTGCATCGACACTCCCTATAGAACGTAGACTCAATATTCAAATTTTTAAGTATTTTTAGAGGGGTTTAAAGTTTTAGTTGGTTAGAGCAGGCAAGCCTTAACAGCATGCGTTACAAGGACGATATCAGAACAGCTGTTAACGTACTGTATCTATTTCATAGTATTATTTTTAATTGAGGTTAATTTCAACTATGATGGCAGTTCTTGAATTACTAGAAAAAAACTGTCCCTCTTAGAGTTTACATTATGAGGGACAAAATCACCATTTTAATTGCGGTTCATTTCAATTTCTCCCCCATAGAGTTTTCGCTATACTTGGTGATGGTCCATCCGAGGTAACAATATCCCGAACCCTTGCACAGCCTCCTCACCCATCAGCATCTCCAGTCAGAACACCTCTTGGTCATGCTCGCAAATATAATGGGTGTTTCCAAATGACATATGAGAAACTTACATTTTTAAATGTTAATGTAACCATGAGCGTATAAAGGAAATAATTTCGGGGGGGCTAGGAAAATTTCGGGGTATGGAATACTAAGAATTTAGAACTTGGAATAGTTTAAGGCAAATAAGACCCTATTACAACTAAAATGAAATATTTTTTATGAACTAAGTGATCTTATTTAATTTATTTTTAAGGGTTTTAAGACTCATTGTTCCATCAAATCAAAATTTCGGGGGGGGGCTGCAGACCCCTCAGCCCCCCCCCCCGTATATACGCCCATGCAGGTGACCTATAGATAACGGGTTATCTCTAGATTATCTGTTTCTTGACACTGGTCCGTAGCGCCCCAGTGTCAAGAAACATTATACTTTGATTACTTATTAATTGATCTATAACATATAGTATGGCGGGGACCATGCTCTAATATACTGCAAACAATTATATAGTAGCGTTAATTTTGCTGCTACATTATTTAACGAAATAAAATATATTTAAAACTACTTATCTGGCGTGACGAAGCTCGGGTATTCAGCTAGTATATATATATATATATATATATATATATATATATATATATATATATATATATATATAATATGTATCTATGAACGAATGAATGTAAATTTCATGATCTGCCATCATAGTTGAAATGAACGGCAAATAATCTACGATATATTTTCACTCACTCACCGACCTATCATCGCGCAGTCCAAACCACTTGACGCAAAAATTTGAAATTTTGTATAGACACCTTCTTTAGGATGTAAACACTCGCTAAGAAAGTTTTTTTTTTTATATATATTCGCATTTTTAAGTATTTTTAGAGGGGTTTGAATTTTTAGTTGGGTTTAAAGAGAGCCTAGGCAGCGTGCGTTGCTAGGAAGATAACAGGTCAGTTACTATCCAACTCTTATCTATTTCATAGTAATATTTTTATTTGCGCTTCATTTCAACTATGATGAGTATACGTCTCTATCCGAAGTAATAATATCCCGAACTCTTGCACAGCCTCCCTACTTCTTGGTAATGCTTACCAATATAATGGGTGTTGCCAAATGACATCTTGGGAACATAAATTTTTAAATTTTAGCTTCCATATATTATTATCTACGAAATTTAACCTGTACTGGGTAAACTCCTGTTTCTGGTAACCTATAGATAACGGGTCATCTGTTTTTCGACACCCGTGCTTCGTCACGGGTATTCAGCTAGTATTATTATGAAATAGTTAAAGTAAGATAACACATGACCTGTTATTTTACCTCTAAAAATACTTAAAAATGTGAATATCAAAAAAACCTTTCTTAGCGAGTGTTTACAACCTAAAGGGAGGCTCCAAGTAAAATTTCCAATTTTTCTGACAAGTGGTTTGGGCTGGGATATGATAGATCAGTGAGTGAGTGGAACTTGACAAATACATAGTAGAGCATAATGGCTTATTGGAAATTACTCTTTATCCTTGGAGCAAATAGAGTTTCTACTTCTTTGGAATGTCCTCAGAGAGTAACCTCCCCTTCCTTTCTTCCCTACCTCTGTTTCCGGTTCCATGCTCCTTCTCAAGGGATGAATGCCGAGGCCAAACACTGATGAGGAGGTTCTAGTCATTTTTTTCTTTCTTACTTACAGCCCTCAATCCTAAGTAGCTTCGGGGCGGGGGCTACAAAGAATATTTCGAGAGCCCCCCTCTGCTTGAATTAGCTGTTTCAGTTTTCCTTTTGACCCTTTGTGCCTGGAGTCCTCGACTGGGGCATAATTAGATGGTTTCAGCATTCGATTGCGTTTTAATGGAATTACTCGTTCAAGTGTTCTCGGTGCGGATCGCAAACCATGAAAGCCAGCAGGCCGCTCAACCCACGCCCCCCTAAAATATCGGAGACTTTTTTTTTTGCGCAGAATGAATGTAGCTGCTGACTTTCTCCCTACCAATTATTGAGTAATTTTAACGGGCAATAAAAAACCTTCATGATATATTTAGAGGAAAATTTAATAAACAACAACAAATATAAGTTATCCTCATCCCAGGATGGCTAGCGAGCCGGACTCTCACGTAGGAGGTGCGGGATTGAATTTACAGCTCTACCACGGATGTTAGAAAGGAACAACCTGGAGATGGCCCTCGAAAAGTGCCTATAGGAGCAGACGTGTAATTAAAAATATGTATAGCCTGATTTGCAGGAATTGCACGTTGTTAAGCCAAGAAATTACAAATTTATCATTTATTTTTTTATTTTTAATTTTTATTATTTTTTTTTTTTTTGTGCTCGTTCCTTTTTAATTTCTATTTCTAATTCTTAAATATTCTTCATTTTCGAACCTATAAACCTACATTGGGGCTTTCTTTACCCATTCGTTTTTAGTAACAACAATTTTCAAATTTACAATCAGGAAAAATAAGAACATTTACAATTAATAAATTTTGTAAAAGTAGCGTGTTAAAATTTGTTCGCTTCGTTAGTTTAATATTGCAAAACTTTGCTATTAGCGTATAGGTTTGTGTTTGATTTGCACTGTATCATATGTCAGTCAGTAGGATATTAGTGTAGTATGAAAGTATAGTATTTTTTATAAATTAGTCTTTAATGGTATAAATAACAAATTAGGCTAGAAATTAAATAATTTACATTTGTGTAATAATTTCTCTTGTTGAAGTAGTTGAGTGCGTTTTCTATATATTTGCTTCTATTACCAAGTTATTAGTTCATTTCAGGGATCGAAACAGTTATTTTTTTTTTATCGAAAGTTGAAATTTAACTGTTAAAAAAAGGTTTATTTTATAAGTTATAAAAAAACTTTTATTTAAATGTTTTAAAAGTAAAAGTTTGTAGGAACTCCTAAACGTTCATGAAAATAAAAGTTAATATAATACTTTTATTAATATATTAGTTTTCAGTTTTTTAATCAAGGATTTTAGTGTTTCGTTGGTTTACAATACCTGGAATACTAAAAAATAAAGTCCGTCACGCAGGAGCTGCATAACTAAGCACTTTCCTCAGAATTAGGGTAGTGTAGACTGATTTCCAGAACAATTTGCTTAAAATATCCTACATAAATAAAATAAAAACATGAATAGTTCTCTTTTAATTTTGTAATGAGTAACTGATAAATTATTAATTTGCTTCCAGAGTTATGTTTACACATGGTACCTACTACACTACGTAATAAATACAAAAAACCTCGTATTATCGTATTTTGATCTAACGCAGGAACCGGATACAGTCCCTCTAGCGCTCCTTGCGGCGCCTTTGTGAACCTATATCTGGCTGGCTTTTCTATTGAAATATATTACAAAGTAAACCCCCCTTTCCGATTGACCGATTCAGCTCATTTTTACAACACTTCTTTCTCATGAGTTACCCACGACGTATACCGCGTTTCGTTACAATACAGCAGAAATTACGACCAGTATGAGTATATTAGTAATTTGGGTCCGGAGTAAACCCCCCCCCTCCTAATGAACCGATTTAGTTTATTTTTACAACACATATTTACCTGTATATTACCACTATGAATACCGAGTTTCGTCGAAATATACCTAAAATCACGGCTGGTAGTGGCGAATTGGTATTGTCGGTCCGGAGTAAACCCCCCCCCCTCCTCATGAACCGATTTAGTTCATTTTTATATCTCACTTTTCTCTCTATATTAACACTACGAATACCAAGTTTCGTTGAAATATAACAAATATTACGGCTGACATAGTCAAATAAGTGTTTTGGGTTCGGGGTAAACCCCCCCTTCCGGTAGACCGACTTTGGTGGTTAACGAACTCGTTCAATCGTTTGCTAATTGAATGCTATATACCAAGTTTCGTGACGAAAAAACAAAAACTCTGGCCGCTATCGTGTTAACAGACACACACATATATATATATATATATATATATATATATATATATATATATATATATATATATATATATAAATTTTAACGGGTGTCATTTTCGGTGTCTACTAGGTAGGATCGATAAAGATTTGAAGAAATTTTTCAAAAATTCCGTCATGAGTCCAACCTCAATAGCTACTTTCCTTCGGAGGAAAGTAGCTATTGAGCTCTCCATCCTAACATTAATCTTGCACAATTAAACACAACAAGGGCGGAGATGACCAAGCAGTTTTCTGCCCTTAAACTACCAACCCAACCCTTCGGAGGAAAGTGCTAAAAAGGAAATACACACTTACATACCTATATCAACTAGCACTTATCCTACACCCAGCCACTCAAGTATCTGTTGAAAGAGCCTTTTCAACCCTAAAGTATATATTAAATGATTAATACATATAATCTAAATTCCAGAATATTGCAAAATAAAGTATTATTGAAGTTTAATTAATTCTTCAAAATAAATGAAATGTTCTTTGTTTAACAATTTATTTTGTTTAATTACTGAAATATGTTTGTTGATACAAAACAAAATATAAACATTATTAACATTAAGCAGCCCCGGTGGCCGTGATGTTATGACGTAAGCACTTAACACTCCGTGCCAAGGGTCGTGGGTTCCATTCCCAATAGTGACGGTAGCTTTCTTTGGAAAAAAGAAAAGTATGGTGACCAATAGATAACCCGTCCTAAAATTCTTAGTTAATTATAATGTACCTTAAAATTTAAATAAATATTAGCTTTAATTTATTCTTTTAAACTTTTCACTTTTTTAAGTTGAAAAATAACAGTAAAAAAAAAAACATTTTAAAAAAGAGGTCAACCCGAAAAGTTATTTGGAAACTTTTTCTTTTTCAATAGGAAAATAAAAATAAACGTTTAACAAAAACTTTTTTTCAAATAAAAGTTAACAATGATTTTCTACCCCTGTATTCATATTATTTTCTACCCCTGTATTCAAATAAGTGAAATGTTCTTTGTTTAATTTTTTTTTGTTTATTTACGAAAATATATTTGTTGATACAAAACAAAATATAAACATTATTAACATTAAGGAGGCCCGGTGGCCGTGAATGTCATGGCGTGAGCACTTAACACTCCGTGCCAAGGGTCGTGGGCTCGATTCCCACTAGTGACCGTAGCTTTATTTGGAAAAAAGAAAAGGTTGGTGACCAATAGATAACCCGTCCTAAAATTCTTAGTTAATTATAATGTACGTTAAAATTCAAATAAATATTAGCTTTAATTTATTCTTTTAAACTTTTCACTTTTTTTAAGTTGAAAAATAACAGTAAAAAAAGCAAAAAGTTATTTTTAATCTTTTACTTTTTCAATACGAAATTAAATGTAATTTAACAAATATTTTTTAAAAATAAAAGTAAACAATTATTTTCGACCCCTAATTCATATTTGTTTTACTGCAGATTAAAAAGTGCACACTCATATAGATTTTTTATTAGGGTTCATCGACAGCTAGACCGTTAGCCCCGGGCTATCTATAGCTTACTAAACGTTATAAACATCCATGGTGGAACAGGGAATTTTCGCTGCAGGCCCATGTGTGTAAAAAATCACCATGCTGCAGGTGTGACTCGAACCCACCATCTCCCTTATGAGAATCATTGGCATTAGCCACTACACCCCAGGGAGACCCAACAATCAGTTTGCATTTTACAAACAATACAATTATTTCTGCAATCCAGCCATAACAAGAAGTATCCATCCAATTGACTGCCCTATTCCTGACGATGTGACATCAAAGACCGAAAGCACAACCACCCTCTATGTAATAGACAACCCTGAGGGCGGGTTGAGGTTCAACACTCCACATAACTAATGCTGAGACCCCGGCACTTCACACCCTCTACCGTCTTGAAAAATACTTTATTTCACGGTTCACTCTCGTATCACATCATTCCGCTACATGTATTATCATTATTTTAAACGAATATGAAAATAACCTGAGAGTGTGATACATTTTTTTTTTTTTTTTTTTTTTTTTTTTTTTTTTTTTTTTTTTTTTTTTTTTTTTTTTTTTTTTTTTTTTTACGGCGCATCTACTTCTTGGTCATTAGCGCCGACATCCAGGGTGCAGCGAGGCATTTTCCCAGCGAGCCTTGAGATGAGAAAATCCCTGCCGGAGGTGGGAATCGAACCCACCATCTCCCGCTTATGAATCCAGCGCGCTAGCCACTAGACTACGGGAGACCCCAGTGTGATAAATATCAAACAAACCCCTTTAGAATAATTTCATTCTTGCCCGAGTAAGACAATAAAAAGAAATGCCAAAAAGAATAAATGTTCAGGGAATCATTGGGATTCGACCAGGGAAACATCAATACGATTTTTGCAATAATCTGTATTAACGACTTTTCGGCTACTCTTTGGTAGCCTTCGTCAGCAGTGAATGCCGGGAGTGGAAAAATACACAAGTTATCATGGTGAAAAACGGCAAACTATTTACACCTCATTAACAAGAATAATGTTGAACATTTTTAGTTATTCCATCGGCTTAAAACTTCCATTGAGCCACATTAGTGTTGAAATCTCTTCCAAAAGATGCTCTATCTCTCATCCAACTGACATTTCACATTTTAAAGAATGATTTTCCTCTAAAATGAAAACATTTTGACAATGAAAATGTCATTTAGGAAGAATAGGGGTTGGCCAGAAAGTACGAGCGGCTTTTTGATCTAATTACTTACTCATTTTTTATGTAAAAACCTGAATTAATTTTATTGAGACGAGATCGTTGACCATTTGGATTACGAAGGTAGAATTAGTCAGGGTCGGGTTTTGGTATCTTTATAAAACTACATTTTTTTTTATAAGAAAATGCGTTGAATTTTTTCCGACGTTACGGCTTAAAATTCAAGCCTCCTTCAGGGATGTAAAACAAGTATAGAGTTAATACTAATTTATATACTGAAGAAATGAAAGGAAAAACATTTGATGACTTCCATGTTTGTCCTTCTAATGTATTTTACTAATATAGAAAAAGGTGGTAACCCGATGGTGCAAGGCCATGCCTATAAATAGGGCGTGGTAAAATATTCCAAGGTTTCTCCGGAGTGCGGAAGACGTCTAGTGTTGTTGTGCAGAAAACCTACACCTCGTCTGTTGACAGATTCCGGGCGGTTCTGTTTGATATTTTCTCTCACTCGGTCGAGTTGCTCACAGTATTTAAAGGTGGCCATATATGTTCAGTCCAAATCTCAAGGCCGTGACTGCACAGTTTGGCCTCAAGGTTTGGACTGAACGGGTCTAGCACACACACGTAATAATCCTCACTGCGCAATCCAGTTATAGTAGACCCACTATGTAAATGTGAAGCAAATATCCCCTTGACCACACTCGTCAGGCTTGGACTGCACAGCCCCGGCCTCATTGGACTGTACACTTAATCTATTGGGGTTTCTATTCTACTCCGATTGACTGTCCAATTCAACTCTGGTCTAAATGATGTCCCATACACGGTGAGGAATATCTTGTGCAGTCCAAATCTCGAGATTTTCCACTCCGTCTATGGGCACCCTTAATTAATCAATGCTTTGATTTTCTGAGGGAAGATCAAAGAGAACAACATCTTTAAAATCCTACCAGATAAGCAGTAGAACCTTTTCGTGAGAAGAACGTCTATTGAGGTGGGTCGTGTGAGACTATCTACAGATCCCCACGATCTACGTTATTGTAAACTACTCATTTTCATCTCCCGTAATAACGTGTTTTAAAAAAACGGATGGTTCTTGTTGTACCAAGAATGCTCCAAGACAAGATCACACGCTTCTGTAGAATGCTGAAAATCACCACTTTTCAAAGTGGAAAAGCATTTATTCATAACTTTTTTTTGGACAGTCAAATATTCAGCAGATTTGACCTTTTGATAGTAGAATACTTTCCCTTTAATAGAGTGAAGTAAGATTCAAGAATTTGTCGTACATAAGTCCAGCAGAAATTAGTAAAGATTGATAATGAAAGATGCATTTTTTCACATTCGATACTTTGCATTGGTATCGACGACATGGACCTAGCGTTACTGAAGGATCCGGTCGGCCTTACCTGGTTTTGTCGTCAGGTACATATGATATGCATGTTTCCTCCCAGGAGCAATGCAGGAAATTATGCTTACTAAAACGCCATAGTAAATAAATATGCTTGAAAAAAGAGGATTGAAAAAATTGATGAGTAACTATTAAAAATGTTATTGAAATGGTATCTGCTTCAATTGAAGACTCTTCATTTCCATTGAATTACTTCAAAGAGAAAGGCAATCTTGAGGTTTAACGAGCCGGAAAAAGGGGAATCTTTACAAAACAGAGAAATCTCCAGGAGACGTCCTCCCAATATATAATACCCGGGACACGCCCCTATGGTCGTTACACCACATCAGATGTCCAGACACGTACGAAAGGGGGATCTTCTCGGGGAAGTATGATTTTAAAATTTATTGCTGTCCTTCGGGCATTCCGGAGCGGGTTCGGGCCCGCGGAGTAATATCGGGATATGAAAGAGCGAGGTTGGGCGCCATGTGGGGATCAGGGCAAATCAGCTGTGCACGGCTCTCTCTCACTCTCTCTCTCTCTAGCTCTCTTTCTGTCGCTCTCTGATCCTCGCCGAATCGGTTTAGACCGCCTTCATGAATAAATCAGAGACGAGAGGGAGTCTGAATTAGGGGTCCCATCCAGGACGGGGCCCTCTACCTTCTCGTCATCAGAAGAGGATCATGTGGGACGGATAAGGCTAATTTGTTTTCGACCTCCTTTGCGAATCTCTGCTCTAATATGGTCCAGCAACCACCATATAATATATTATAATATGGTCCATGTTACGTCAAACATGTATTGCCTATTTCATTTTTTGCCTGGGTCACTTTTGCTTAAATTAAAATAGTAAAACTACGGATACTAAAACTAATAACAACTATTTATTAAGAAAATACTCCAACATGGCCCAGTTTTATGAAATGAAAATAATTTTTCAGAATTAACATGATTAATAACTTGACAAATCTAAGACTAAACTAAAACTAAAACTATAACTAATAATATAACTTTAACTTCGGTTTATTTTTAGTTAGAATGAATTAACTTTCCCCTGCAAAGGGGAAAATCACGAGGCCGGAGCATAGTACTGACCACTCTATCTCCCTAGTGCGCCGTATGGTCATGAATCAGATGCCTCTGTAGTATCTGTCCCTCAGGGCCGTCATGGCCTGTTATGGGACTGATTTTTTTTTTTTACAATTTATAAAAAATCTGGAATTATACATTTTTTATGTGTCCTTGACACTTTGACAGTTGATATCGTCAGTCCGTCTTCGAAATAGGCTTTATAATGAAGGATGCCTAGAGCGATTATCTGACATTGAGGACAAGGAGCCGATCCTAGAGAAATCAGCGTAGTATTGGTGAATAAATAACCACCCCGACAGAATTGGGCCTCACAATCTCCCCTCGTCTCTCCAATCTTATCTCCAATACCTGTCTTGTCTCTCCATCAACCTACCGAGTCAAGAATATATGACCTTTCATGAATAGGTGGACATCGGATGTCATATCTCAAACGTATAGTGGGAAAGTACTATACCCTCCATCCCTAAAGCTTATGACGTCAAAACGAAAGTGCAATCCGGAAGTGCTGAATAGTCGATATTTTCGAAAGCGATAGATTATAACTAGGACACAGATGTTCATGTAAAATAAAATTCAAAATATGTACTTATATATTTAACTATTTATAATGAAATATGTAATACAAAATTAAAAATATGTTGTAAAAAATGCCAAAAATACTATAAAATATTGAAAAGAAAAGCATAGATAACTAGTACGAACTCTGTTATTATAAATGGAAAGAACAAAAGTTGAAAATATGTAGAACAAAATGACTAAAACTCTATAACATATTGAAAAAAAGCATAATTAAAAATTAAGAGCTCATTTTAAAAGGGGGAAAAACAAGTTGAAAATTTCTAAAGATGAACATTATTTTGGAATAATAATGTATGGAACAAAATGCATTTTTAAATTGTCTAACGTGAAATGACGCCGGTCTGGTCACATAAGGGGAGTAAACAATGGTGGGGTCACCATTCGTGTCCATTTTTTTCTTGTAATTTTTTCGCATCGAAAAATAGTCGACACGTGTCCTAGCGTTTCGTCCAATGCGTCTTAGAAGCTAAGAAATAAAATATATAAAATATAATATTGAAAAAAAAAGCATAATTAAAAATTAAGAGCTCATTTTAAAAGGGGGAAAAAGAAGTTGAAAATTTCTAAAGATGAACATTATTTTGGAACAATAAAGGCCTATTCACGCTAGACCGTGCCGCGTCCGGGACGGGCCCCGGACGGGGCACGGACGGGGCACGGTGAAACAATCACACCACTGTTTTTAATGGACTAGTTCACGCTAGACCGTGCCGGGTCCGGGCCGGGGCCGTGCCGAGCACGTGTCCCGTCCGGGCCCCGTTGAGAAAGGCACGTAGACATTCTTTCCCGTCCGGGCCCGGCTCCCTCTTTTGTTTGTTTATTTATTTATTTAACTAGCTGAATCCGCGAACTTCGTAGCGCCTAAATAGCTACGAATCTTCGGAAATAACTACGTATTTATTCGGGGAGTGTCACAGGATGGTTTAAAATCGTCTATCAGATGTCTGTCTGTCTGTTTTTTCCTTATACAAATACACACAGTTTGGCCAATTTTGACTACACTTTGCACAAAGGTAGGTTTTTAACCGGGAAGTGGCTTAACCTAGGTCAAAATCTTCAATCAGCTGTCTGTATGTCTGTTTGTTCATTATAGGAATGTACACCGTTTGACCAATTGTGACTAAACTAGAGACACAGATGGGTCTTTATACTTGAAGAATGTTAGGCTAGTTCAAAATCGTCTATCGGCTGTTTGCCTAAATGTTTATTCCTTAAACAAATCCACATGATTTGACAGTTTATGATCAAACTTGGCACACGGGACAGGTAGGTCTTGGCCCGGGAAATGGCATAGACTATGTCAAAATCGTCTATCAGCTGTCTCTCTGCATTTTTATTCCTTACACAAATTCATACCACTTCAACAATTATGACCAAAATTCATAGACAGGTAGATATATTCTTCCAGGAAATGGCATGGACTAGGTCAACAACGTCTATCAGCTGTCTCTCTGTATTTTTATTCCTTACACAAATTCATACCACTTCAACAATTATGACCAAAATTGATAGACAGGTAGATATATTCTTCCAGGAAATGGCATGGACTAGGTCAACATCGTCTATCAGCTGCATCTCTGCATTTTGTTCTATACACAAATTGAGAACATTTCATAGATTTTTACCAAAATTGGTTCACATGTAGGTATATATATCCGGGAAATGGCATAGACTAGGTCAACATAGTCTATCAGCTGTCTGTCTACATTTTTATTCCTTACACAAATTCACAACATTTCATCGATTTTTACCAAAATTGGTTCACATGCAGGTATATATATCTGGGAAATGGCATAGGCTAGGTCAACATAGTCTATCAGCTGTCTGTCTACATTTTTATTCCTTACACAAATTCACAACATTTCATCGATTTTTACCAAAATTGGTTCACATGTAGGTATATATATCCGGGAAATGGCATAGGCTAGGTCAACATAGTCTATCAGCTGTCTGTCTGCATTTTTATTCCTTACACAAATTCACAACATTTCATCGATTTTTACCAAAATTGGTTCACATGTAGGTATATATCCGGGAAATGGCATAGACTAGGTCAACATAGTCTATCAGCTGTCTGTCTACATTTTTATTCCTTACACAAATTCACAACATTTCATCGATTTTTACCAAAATTGGTTCACATGCAGGTATATATATCCGGGAAATGGCATAGACTAGGTCAACATAGTCTATCAGCTGTCTGTCTACATTTTTATTCCTTACACAAATTCATAACATTTCATCGATTTTTACCAAAATTGGTTCACATGTAGGTATATATATCCGGGAAATGGCATAGGCTAGGTCAACATAGTCTATCAGCTGTCTGTCTGCATTTTTATTCCTTACACAAATTCACAACATTTCATCGATTTTTACCAAAATTGGTTCACATGTAGGTATATATCCGGGAAATGGCATAGACTAGGTCAACATAGTCTATCAGCTGTCTGTCTACATTTTTATTCCTTACACAAATTCACAACATTTCATCGATTTTTACCAAAATTGGTTCACATGTAGGTATATATATCCGGGAAATGGCATAGGCTAGGTCAACATAGTCTATCAGCTGTCTGTCTGCATTTTTATTCCTTACACAAATTCACAACATTTCATCGATTTTTACCAAAATTGGTTCACATGTAGGTATATATCCGGGAAATGGCATAGACTAGGTCAACATAGTCTATCAGCTGTCTGTCTACATTTTTATTCCTTACACAAATTCACAACATTTCATCGATTTTTACCAAAATTGGTTCACATGTAGGTATATATATCCGGGAAATGGCATAGGCTAGGTCAACATAGTCTATCAGCTGTCTGTCTGCATTTTTATTCCTTACACAAATTCACAACATTTCATCGATTTTTACCAAAATTGGTTCACATGTAGGTATATATCCGGGAAATGGCATAGACTAGGTCAACATAGTCTATCAGCTGTCTGTCTACATTTTTATTCCTTACACAAATTCACAACATTTCATCGATTTTTACCAAAATTGGTTCACATGTAGGTATATATATCCGGGAAATGGCATAGGCTAGGTCAACATAGTCTATCAGCTGTCTGTCTGCATTTTTATTCCTTACACAAATTCACAACATTTCATCGATTTTTACCAAAATTGGTTCACATGTAGGTATATATCCGGGAAATGGCATAGACTAGGTCAACATAGTCTATCAGCTGTCTGTCTACATTTTTATTCCTTACACAAATTCACAACATTTCATCGATTTTTACCAAAATTGGTTCACATGTAGGTATATATATATCCGGGAAATGGCATAGGCTAGGTCAACATAGTCTATCAGCTATCTGTCTACATTTTTATTCCGTACACAAATTCACAACATTTCATCGATTTTTACCAAAATTGGTTCACATGTAGGTATATATATCAGGGAAATGGCATAGGCTAGGTCAACATAGTCTATCAGCTATCTGTCTACATTTTTATTCCGTACACAAATTCACAACATTTCATCGATTTTTACCAAAATTGGTTCACATGTAGGTATATATATCAGGGAAATGGCATAGACTAGGTCAACATAGTCTATCAGCTGTCTGTCTGCATTTTTATTCCTTACACAAATTCACAACATTTCACCGATTTTTACCAAAATTGGTTCACATGTAGGTATATATATCTGGGAAATGGCATAGACTAGGTCAACATAGTCTATCAGCTGTCTCTCCGCATTTTGTTCTGTACCCAAATTGAGAACATTTGACCGATTTTGACCAAAATTAGCTGACAGGTAGGTCTTGGTCTGGGAAATGGCTTAGACTAGGTAAACATCGCCTATCAGCTGTCTGTCTGCATTTCGTTCTACACAAAAAATGACCGTTTTTGATCAAACTTGGCACACAGGTAGGTCATGGTCCGGGGAATGCACTTTAGGGGGACAAATTTAGGCAGAACAACCCGAAATGCAAAGAATCAAATTAAATATCAATGTTATTGTACTACCCAGGAACGTGAAGATCGCAATGAACGTGAAAGAATTCGGTTAAGACAGACCCGCGAAGCGCGACATTCGACTAATAATGGTGCAAGTTTGAATCGGGCTGCTGCGAATTCATTACAGTGCCTGCAGCTGTGTTGCTATTGGACCTATGAACTCAGTTTGACTATAAACAAATTCCAGGGGCAGTCATTATGTGTTTCTGGTATTCATTTAGAAAACCCATGTTTCCGCATGGTCAATTGTATGTTGCCTTTTCCCGTGGTGGAAAAACCATCTGCTCTGTTTGTTTACGCGTCAGGTAATCAAAGAAAAATTATCGCGTACCATAATAAACTACAATACAAATGAAACTTAATTTAGAATAGGCAAGTAAAAGTAAAATGTAATATAACAAGTAGATGTAATAATAAGAAATCGTAATTTTCATTGTGATTTTTTATTGACTATTAAAAGAATTTTAAGTGTTTTACAATTTCTATTTATTTTACATAATTTAATCGTTGACTTATCAACTTTCTTTTTTTATCGTACTAGTAGGCATTGTGTCCCGAATAACAGAATAAGAAATAAATAAAAGAAATTCAAACATGCAGTAAATATTTTAGTCTAGTACCATGATTCTATGTAACCAAACCAAAAACTTGATGTAACAACTATTTTTCCGATTTTCTTGGAAACGGTTAATGCTATTGCTTTATCCGGTTCCAGTCATTTACTAGCTCAAGAAGCCTATAAAACGAGTACTTACATGCATGTGATGTAAGCGTAAATTTTTTTTGCGCGAATTTCGCTTCAAAAACCATGTTCTGTTCGTTAACAAACTTGATCTTTCAAATTAGACGAACGATTTTTATACCAAATTTCATGAAAATCAGGCCATTAAAGACAAGGAAACCGCGAACAGACACACACACACACACACATATATATATATATATATATATATATATAGAGGGGAAGGTGTTGTACCTTTGACCACTTTGCACAATTGAATTTTTTTCAGCTTGAATATTAATGGTAAATTCATTTTTTTTTTTGGTTGTAATTAGTATTATATTGTTTATCATATATAATTTGTTCAAGGTTCTAACTTTACATTTAATTTTTTTTATTAATTCTTAAAAAAATAATCGTACAGTGGTCAAAGGTACAACATGTAGTTGTACCTTGGACCATGGGGTGTTGTACCAGTGACCACCTAAAAACAACACAGCAGTGGAGAAAAAAAGTTGTATTGAGTAATATTATAATTAATTGTAAGTTTAATAAATACAGGACATGGGTGTAAGCATAATAAAAAGCTATTATTGATATTATGTTATGCTTAATATGCTGAAGACTCCAGTCCAACCGATACACGTTTTAACTGTCAAGCAGATCCACTAGCAATAGTAGGGTATGGAAGTTTAGCCACAATGTCTTCAACATCAATATCATACAAATTTTCATCTTCTCTCGTAAACTTGTCACTTAAAGTTTGTTTTTTTCAAATATTGGATCTTAAACATTGGACATTTAATACCACAGATCTCTGCGACTAAATATGTAATAATCTTTTTACTTTTATTTTTAACTCCTTTTTTTCAAATTGTTGCTGGTTCATTGACTTAATTCAGGACATTCATTAGACAGATAAACGTCACTTTCTCCTGAAGAAATTTCGGTCTCAGTATCAAAATCTGAATTGTTATTAGAATAATTTTCTTTTTATTTACCACTTTTTAAGGAAGGGGTTCATTTGTGTATGGTTTCTTACGTTTAGAGTCTGGCTTTTGCTTTGTTTTTTCACTTTCAATAGTTACCTTTACAGGAATATCTGTCGGAATACGAGTTTTCCCTTTAGGCCGGCCCCTATTTGACATTTTCCTAGTCTGTACTTTTCGATGACGTCTTACAACTTCAAGTGGAACGATAAGGGGCGATAGGTTCGAACTACTACACTGAGGATTAATAAAGCCAGCTTGAACTTATTTAATTTATTATTTTTTAAGTTCTTTGAAAAATTGAAGCAACCAATATTAATTTAAAAGATATTGTAGCAGAAGAACAAAAAAAATTAATTATGTAAAAATCACTCAGGTGTGTTATACCTTTGACCTGGTCAAAGATACAACACCTAGTCGTGGTCAGAGGTACAACACACTGGTAGCGCAAATTATAAAGCATGATAAAAATGTTAGGGTTAAGATAAATAAATTTCAGAAGCTACACCATGTTTGTAATAGCTACTTTGTCAAATGATTTCCATCTAAAAAGACGTAATACAAAAAAAATTATTAGGCAAACCGTTATCAATAAATAACTTACATTTTTATAATAAAATTTTTTTGCAAGAATATTCTTTGACTTGAACTATCCAAATTAGGTTACACAAGCTCTTCAGTGAAGGAGCTAAGCACTAATCACACCAAAATTTATAAAATGTTGCTACGTGCCGCGACAGCCCCGGTGGTCAAAGGTACAAGACGGTCAGAGGTACAACACCTTCCCCTATTTATATATATATATATATATATATATATATACTAGCTGTTACCCGGCGTGCCATGCTACACCTACTTTCTTTATATAGAACAGCCAATATAAATTAGGAACAAAATAAGTATTACTAAAATATAATTACACGGATCTGTAACTGTTTTGAGCCCGTGACCTCTCAACTGTGATTCCTAGACGACTTTGACCTACCCTATCACACCTACGTATCAAGACATACATGTATGCCAACTTTGGTAAAAATCGATCGAACGGTGTGGATTTGTATAAGGCACAAACATACAGACAGACAGCTGGAATTTTATTTGACCTAGTCTAGGAGATTTCTCGAATCAAGACCTATCATTATTCTAAGTTTGATCAAAATCGATCAAACGGTGTGGATTTGTATAAGTAACAAACAAACAAACAAAATGACAGACAGACAGAGATATATGGGGGCGAGGTTAGCTCAGTGGTAGAGCACTGGACTAATAAGCTAGGGGGCGAGGTTAGCTCAGTGATAGAGCACTGGACTAATAAGCTGGAGGCCTGAGTTCAAATCTCGAGCAAGCACTAAAGATTTTTTCTTCTGTGTTCGTTCATGGGTTGAATTCGGCCTCCCTGACCGTCCCTACTCCGACACAGCATTTAATTAATTTAAAAGTGGGTACCTTGGTTGGTGCTAATGACTCTAGCAGTCGAAGCAGCTAAGAAGAAAATCAGGTAGCCGGAGCATAGTACTAATCACACTATCTCCCTAGTATGCCGTATGGTCATGAATCAGATACCTCTATATTTTTATATATATAGGCTGATTTTATATATATATATATATATATATATATATATATATATATATATATATATAATATATATATATATATATATATATATATATATATAATATATATATACACACACACACACACAAATTTGAACCACCGTTATTTTCGGTCTCTAGGGGTTCTGAAATGCAAAATTTTGTATTCGGCCCTTCCGGATTGCGTCGTGAGGTCAACCTTATAAGCGGATTTTTTCCCTATGGAGGGAGGGAGGACCCCCACCGTCCAGGTCATTCTGGAAGAGACATTCTCATATCATATAGTTTATATTAGCATAAATATGCTTTAACCGATCACTAAACTAAAAAAAAATTACACAAACGTGTCCGCTGGTGTTCGCGCATGCGCAGTAGCCATGTAAGAAAAATAAGACTGTAATTTATACTGTAGTGTCAACTGAAGCTGCAGCATATTTATTTTCCTGAATTTGAGCTGAAGCTCTAAACGATTTTTTTTTATTTTATGTAATTTATTTATTAGTTATTTCCAAAGATGCGTAGCTATTTAGGCGGTACGAAGTTCGCGGATTCAGCTAGTTAAATAAATAAATAAACCAACAAGAGAGGGAGCCGGCCCGGGCCGGGCACGGACGGGAAAGAATATCTACTTCCCTTTCTCAACGGGGCCCGGACGGGACACGGGCTCGGCACGGCCCCGGCCCGGACCCGGCACGGTCTAGCGTGAACTAGTCCATTAAAAACAGTGGTGTGATTGTTTCACCGTGTCCCGTCCGTGCCCCGTCCGGGGCCCGTCCCGGACGGGGCACGGTCTAGCGTGAATAGGTTATAGCATGCATGCTGCCTTGGCAACCGGGTCCCGTCCGTGCCCCGTCCGTGCCCCGTCCGGGGCCCGTCCCGGACGCGGCACGGTCTAGCGTGAATAATCCCTAATGTATGCAACAAAATTAATTTTTAAATTGTCTAACGTGAAATGACACCGGCTGGTCACATAAGGGGAGTATACAGTGGGGTTACTGATCACGGCCATTTATGTGATGGTGATTTTTTGCATCGAAAAATAGTCGACATATGTCCGAGCGTTTCGTCCAATGCGTCTTAGGAGCTAAGAAATATAATATAAAAGGTTGAAAATTCATTATTTTATATCTCGAGTTTGGAAAATGATATCGGCATGATTGTTTCGCTTATTCGCTTGTTTCAGAGAGTATATTAAAGGAATAATACAATTGTTAACCAATATTCGTTATATATTTTTTTAAAACGCGTCTGCTCCTAGACCATTAGCGCCGGGGAAGCATGGCTGCCAGCCACCTTAGCTTCTTGCAATTAGAAAAGACACAGTGATCTAGATTCAATGGGTATAGCATTCTTTCTCGGTTTACCCTTTATTTTTTGAATTACAATATAAAAAGAATATCAAAATATGTATTTATGGCAAATTATGTAAAAATATGGATTTTTGACAAAATACACAATACAATATACATTCGCAGTGGACGTGCTGTGAGGTTTCCTCTTCTTCGAGGCACCAGCGACATGTAGGGTCCTCTATTAGCCCCATCGTGCACAGGTGTTTTCTTAGCGGACCATGTCCAGAGAGAAGTCCGACTATCCTTCTTAATTCTATTCTTGTTAGTTGAAGGAAATACCCTGCCCTATCTTTCGAGATCCGGACAAGTAGCTTTGCCTGCCTCTGTAAAAGACATACTTGTGTGCCAAGTATGATTAAAATGAGTCAAATGGTGAGGATTTGTATAAGGAACAAACATACAAATAGACAGATGGTAGACATTTTTGACCTTGCCTATGACACTCTTGGTATCAAGACTTACCTGTGTTCCAAGTTTGATGAATTTCGGTCGAACGGTTTGGATTTGTATAAGGAACAATCATACAGACAGACAGCTAGTAGACGTTTTTGAATTAGCCTACGAGTCTTCCCGGATCAAGACCAACCTGTGTGCCAAGTTTGGTCAAAATCGGTCAAACGGTGTTTATTTGTATAAAGAACAAACAGATAAATAGACAGACACGTGATTTATATATACCATATATATATATATATATATATATATATATATATATATATATATATATATATATATATATATATATATATATATAAATCAGTCCCAGGCCACGAGGGCCCTGAGGGGCAGATACTATAGAGGTATCTGATTCATGACCATTCGGCACACTAGGGAGATAGCGTGGTCAGTACTATGCTCCGGCCGCCTGATTTTTCCTCTGGCTGCTTCGACTGCTAGCGTCATTAGCACCCAAGGTTCCCATTGATAAATTTATTAAAGGCTGGGTTGGCCTAGGGACGGTCAGGGAGGCCGAATTCAACCCATGAACGAAGACACTAGAAGAAAAAATCTTTAGTGCTTGCTCGGGATTTGATATACATATATATATATATATATATATATATATATATATATATATATATTTGGATGGAACGGTATTTCTCTCCAGCGGTGGTACTCCTCCTCACTTCGTCCTGGAATATTTCGATGGGTTCATCTCCATCTTCTTAAGCCAGGTACTTGTTGTTTCTTCCCCGGTGGTAGCCAAGGGAATTTTTTTGGCATTCCCTTGGCTACCACCGGGGAAGAAACAACAAACACCTGGCTGAAGAAGATGGAGATGAACCCATCGAAATATTCCAGGACGAAGTGAGGAGGAGTACCACCGCTGGAGAGAAATGCCGTTCCTTCCAAAAATACTATCCCAGCGACGAAAAATAGCATCAAACATATATATATATATATATATATATATATATATATATATATATATATATATATATATATAGTCTCTTAGTCGTTAGTAATTAGTTTATCAAATTAAATTAAATAACGCAAAAACTCTCTGCTTTGATTTCAATCTTTCTTTACTTTTTGCAGGAATATTTTTAACGATGGGAATCCTCGAGCAGTGTTTCTTAGACGTCTGGGAAAAAATTGGCACTAACGCAGACTTGCAGATACCAAAGAGATGAACTCTTGCTTATGACGTTAGTTTTTGTTGTTCATGATTAGTAGTTTTTCTTTACTACCATCAAAGAATTCCGCATAATCGCATACGATATAGGGATAAAAATCCTGACTGGAATCTCATTGACTCCAGCAGAAGACTAAAGAGTTGGAATAAGTTATAGAACCGAGGAAGGAGTCTGGTAATTGAGGGATCTTTGTGTTTGACTAGATGATGGATGGGAGGTCTTAGCTTCTTCATATCAACCGCCTTGGCTTCTTATGTGCCGGGGGAAGGGGGGGGGGGGTTGACTGTCTGTCATGGAGATCATAACTCACCTAGCGTTCAACAACATACAGCACAGGGGCAAGCAACCCTTACAACGGGGCTTGTAGTATTTAATTAGACCTGCGTTTAGGAATCTTTGCTGGAATTCGGACGGGGGTTTGGGCAGTTCGGAAGGGTCGCCAGTTTGGAAGGGTTGAAAGTGAGGGAAGAGGTTGACCACTGTGCTTTTGACAAAATTCGAAAATCTTGCTTAGCAGTTTCCAACACTCAATATTGAAGCCTCGAAAGGAACTAAATCAGACCAATATAAACATTGCGTATTTTAAGGGACGTTTGTGAAGCAAAACACATAAAGATTGATGTGCATCAAAACGTTTGTATTCCTGCAGAATGTGAAGTACCCTAGTTGTCAGCCAAGTAGATGAAAGAGTTTTACAAATTATGGGATCATCTAATTCTTACAAGGAGGATTGGTGACCGTCAGTGTTAATTTGTGCCTAAGGGTAGCAGATTTTCATATTAAAAAAGTCTTAAAAGTGTGTTTTATATATAAGTAGAAAATTTAGATAAATAATAAAAAATGTTATAAAAATTGGACCGTTGGGTTTGCCGAGTAAGATATAGTTTTTTTTTTTTTTTACGGCGCATCGACATAATTCTCGGCCATTAGCGCCGAGATCCAGGGTGCATCCAGGAATTTTCTCAGCGAGCCCTGAGATGAGAAAATTTCTGGCGCCGGTGGGGATCGAACCCACCATCTCCCGCTTATGAATCAAGCGCGCTAGCCACTAGACCACGGGAGACCCCCTGAATAATATTTTTTTATAAGAAAATGAGTTTTAGTTTTGCCGACGTTTCGTTTTGAAATTCAAGCCTTCATCAAGCTATTCAAGCTACAAAACAAGGAGGACAGAGTTAATAGCAATTTATATATAAGAGACAGGGAAGGAAAAACATTATACATAGACTAGAATGAATGATACATAGGGTAAATGTGTGTTATAGTTTGAGCTTTAATTAAAGGTAGATTAAAGTGTTTATTTTATATGAGATTTTCAGATGTCATCGCAATTACACAAAATTTAGATCTTTTTCTAGAAGTCCAATCTCCCCCCCCCCCCCGGAGTGGTAGCGCACTCGACACACGTTCTGAAGGTTGTGAGTTAAAAACTAGGGTGCGCTCTAAAGATTTTATCTTCTAGTGTCGATGTTTGAGAATTGAATCCCAGGCCGTCCAGATTCTTGCAAAAGGGAAAATGAGGCGGCCGGAGCATAGTAAGGATCGCATTGTCTCCCTAGTGTGCCGAATGGTCTACAATCAGATACCTCTATAGTATCTGCCTCTCTGGACCCTGGTGGTTTGTTATGGAACAGATTAAAAAGAAGTTTCACGAATACCCTTTGCGAACTCCTTTTGAAATTGAATCAGTAGAACAATACAAAAAGCGTCCTTGTTAATTAATTACCCGCCCGAAAAGGTTGATAATGAGAAGACTGACTCGTTACATAATTCCCAGGTTTTTCTCCATTATCCTGGAGTCCAGACTTTACCTTTTACTCCGTATCCTTTACGTAATCCCCGGGACAAGACAGCCTGGAAGTCTGGAAGCTGTCGAAGTCTTTATCAGAGAATTATGTAATAAAGAATAACTTCCTTCAACGCTTTGTCGGCTTACGTCATTTCGTGAAATGTCCAACATCATCGCAATGGCCGGAAAGTCGTCATAAAAAATCAATGAATTTTACTGGAACAATTCGAGCCTCGAGTAGAAGTTGTATGCATTTTTATTCATAATACATTTTCCTGAATATGATTCAAAAGGATCTGTAACATATAGGAAAGAAAGGAAAGAAATATAGCGTGCATTGAAATTTTATAGGCTTTCATATTTCGAGAATTCTTAAGGAAGTCCGTCACGCAGGAGCTGCACGTTTCTAAGGCTGCACCTACATTGGACCCGTATTTCTCCCGATCCGATCCGATCCGATTTCGTTTGATTGACAGCGGCCGACGTGAGTGCCTGCATTGGTCTCGACCCAATCCAATCCGGTTTAGTCACAGCTCGTCAGTAATGACCTTGTATTGAAGTGAAAATGAGTGATTAATTTAAGAAAAACCATCTAATAAGCATAGAAACCTTTGATTAGGTTGAATGTTGGAGGTAAGAGAAGTATTAGTATTCATATTTTAAAATTATTTATAAGAAAGGTAACTAGAAGGTTATAAGCATTGGAAGGTAATAAACATTAGAATGTTGTAAACATTGGAAGGTTATAGACGTTCGATGGTTATAAACATCTTTCTATGCAATTTAATAAACAAGGGAAAATAAAAACTAAAATGTAAATTGACAAAGTTGTTCTTAATTTTATTTCCTTTGATTTAAAAAAAAAAATGCATTGAAATCGGTTAAGATTTAGAACCTGTAGATCTTTTTGAAACACAATATGTGGGTTGGCGCCATTTTGCTTCGTTGGTCGGAAATCGGTATAGAAACAAACAAGTTTGAATGGCCAAGAATCGGTGGCCGTTGGATTGGATCGGGTCGGGACCAATGTAGGCACCTCCATTGAGATTAATGTTTTTTGTTTTTCTTCCGACAGTCGGTGGCTATCGGATCGGATCGGAATGGGTCCAGTGTAGGTGCACCCTAAGAAGATGGATAGTATCGGCTGCATTCCTGTATAATTGGTTTAAAATTGCCTATACAAATAGAAAGAGTCTTTTATATTTGTAATCAACAGTTGGTTCATTTATTAATACGTATTTGATATTTTTCCAGAGTAAACCCCAACATATAATGGAAATTTTTTATAGAAAACAGATCTACATCTAAGAGAATTATTGTAGATAATTGTTCCATGTGATTACTTGTTACTTGGGGTAATCTCCTTCCCAAGAAAATAGGTATAATAAGGAGATTGTATATATAAGTGTAAATCTTTACACACAGAGAAAAAAACAACTACAAATAAATAATATAAAATGTCTATACAAATACAAAAATGTAAAAATAAAACAAATAGAAAGTAATAATAATACAAATAAATAACAGTTAAAAAAAAAATAAGAAAAAATTATGAATGAAAATAAAGAAATATAAACTAAGTACTTGTATGTTGTATATAGTTTCTTATTTTTGTTAATTTTTTTGTCCAAATTTACTTTCTTTTTCTCCTGAGGAAGGATAGGTGTGGAATGATTACTGTTACAATCTTTCCTAAAGTAATCCTCCTCCTGTCTACGCAAGACAACATATATATCTAAGTTTCTTGTACTGGGGCAATGGTAACCTGGCATTTTTTCATCCTTAAACTCAATTATCCTTTCATAACAACAGAATAAATTAGTTTTGGCAAATCCTTTGACTAACATAAGCAAAGGCACGCATTAGAGGTGGATAGAGAGTCATGCTATCCCTTTATATATACTCAGGACGTCCTTTAGGCTATGTAGCTGAGATATTTGTTGCTTGTATATTATATTATATATATTTGCTTATGTACATACTTAAAAAGCTTTTGAATTTTCAAGAAATAGAAAAAAAAGACTGTAAATTTCCTTTCTTTAAATAGGTATAGTTATTATTACTTCAACTAGATCAGTATTTTCATTGTTATCTTTTCAGTCAGAAGCGCTTGAGAGCTTCCACGTTAATTGGGAGAGGATCCACAGGGACAACTGGCCCACATTAGGACTCCCAATTACAAAGGCTTTTGGCCGATGGCCCTGGAACCCCCCTGAGGGATTAGCTGAGATTTTGACCATTTTGACTTTCGTTTTTTTGCCAACATTGTTTCTCGTTGAATAGGAAATTTTTCTATCGAGTTTTGTTCCCCGGAAGTACAAATATTGCCCAGTACGGCCAAATAAATAAGTTTGATTCTTGTGTGAATCCCTCCTTCCCCGTTCTAAAGGACCGATTTAGTTTATTTTGTTAACACATCCTTATCTTAAGATACTTATGACGTATACCGAGTTTCGTTGCAATAAAACGAAAATTGTGGCCGGTGTGGGCAAATTAGTTTGGGTTCGAAGGAAACCCGCCCTCCGGATGGATCGATTTTGCTGGTTAACGAACTCGTTCAATCGTTTGGTACGGTAATCGTATATATTAAGTTTAGTGTCGAAAAAAAACAAAACCTATGGCCCCTATCTTTTCAACAGACAGATATAGGTATATATAAAACGGGTCGTTTTCGGTATCTATTAGATAGGATCGATTTGAAGAATGATTTTAAAAAATGTTTCATATGTGCAACCTCAATATACCCATTCCTTTGGAAAGTGCTAAATGAAATTAAATAGTCTGAAAAATGGAACCGAAATAAATATTTCTATAACCTCATCAGGCAGAAGGTACAATTCGAAGGGAACAGAGGCATTGCCTAGATTTCCAAACAGTAGCTACTTACGAAAAATTCCCTCTTTTATAATTATATCACTGGGAGGTCATAGTCGGAGAGCTGGTAACTCACTTTTATTGAAGTGTTTTATGCACCTCTGAAATTTTGCTATAATGTACCTCTTGGGTAGATAAGAAGGAAAGTATGTGTTTCCTGGACATACCTTGGAATACAGGTTACTGCGCATAGGGGGCAGGTGCAAAACAATATCGCCCGGCCCGAAAATAGTGTTCTATTCAAAAGCCAACTATTATTGATGAAAAAAAAAAATGCAAATTAAGGGAATTTTGAAAGTAATAATAAATAAGGCAGGCGCTTTTAAGGGGGTTAAAATGTAAATTAAAAAAAAAAAGTACCTAGTTTTTATTTGTAATATTGAATGAAGTGCTTTATTCATGCTGTGATTTAAGTACATTTTTTTTTTTTTTTTTTTTTTTTTTTACGTGTTATACCCCGTGTTATAAAAGTGTCTGCCATATTATTATTATTGTAAAATTGTCATAATTTTACATTAAAGATAGTTGGCTTCTGAATAAAACTCTATTTTTGGGATATATTTTTTTGCACCTTTCCCCTATGCGCAGTACCTGGTGTTCCAAGTTAAGACCAGGAAACACATACTTACCTTCTTATCTACCCAAGAGGTACATTATAGCAAAATTTCAAGGTGCATAAAACACTTCATGAAACGTGCGGTTACTGGCTCTCGGTCTATTAAGTCTACAGTTTAAATTGCCAAGGTACCGATAAACGATAAACGCTATCTACCTTGCCAGAACAACCGAAGCAGTTCCTGATCCTAATAAGTTTGCAGTATATTTGTGGTGTGGTGTTCTTGAAATGACCATTATGTTCAAATTCAAGCATGAGCGATTAAACTGTTTGATCTGTCTGACCAAGCATTTATAATACTGATATTTTCATGTGCTTTGATTCATACGACGTCAACATTTCTAATCAATACCTGCGGATTGTGTCTTTGGGTCGGCGTTAAAAGTGGGTTTTCTCCTTCCGTGGGGAGAACAAATATGGTTATTATAGCGTTGCATAAGTTAACAGGAAAAGGTAAATAATCTAAGGGGTTAGGTTCGCCAGTAAATGTACTGTTTCCATACGTTTGGTGGAGACAACAACAGGAAAAAGATTTTTCTTCCATGAATGTTGGTCCATTCTTTACAGAATGCTGGGCAGAATATATCTGCACGCACTCTGACCCTTAGAAAAACCCCGGCATAAGAAAAGCCAATTTATTCAGAGGAAGGGGGGGGGGGGTGGTAGATATGCCACGGTATGGGTAGTGGGCAGCCTTTTTCCCGGACCATTTCCTCCATATAACCCTAATTTATGATTTAGAACTCCCCGCCAGGGCCGATACCACTGCCATCCATCACCTCCCTCTAATAGCCCCTGGATGGGGGGACATCCCCCCCCCCCCCGGCTATTTACATATGACGGAGAGAGTCCAGGGGATTTAGGATAAGCCCTCTGCCCACAATCCGACTCTCCCTTCTCTTATACGACGGATAAAAGTCTCCGATCAAATTTAGATTATGCGACGTCAAAAGACCAAAGAGTTCTTTTTTTTTCTTTTTTTTTTTTTTTTGTATATCTCAAGAATAGTTAAACATTTCCACTTGCAGGCATTGCTTTATCCTTACATATTTCCACATAGTCCAAGAGCCGGTAACAGCACGTTTCATGACGTCTTTTATGCACCTTGAAATTTTGCTATAATCTACCACTTGGGTAGATAAGAAGGTAAATATGTGTTCGCTATACTTACCGTGAAACTCCAGGTACTGCACATGGAGGAAAGGTGCAAAAAAACATTTCTCAAAAATATTGTTTTATTCAGAATCCAACTATCTTTAATGTAAAATTAAGACAATTTTACAATGAAAAAAAATAAGGAAGGTAACATAAACGGAAGGTTGTCAATGTCGGATAAGAAAAAAATTGCATTCAAATAAAATATTTACTCAGATCAACCGGAAACATAGTGTATTGATAAGAGCCACGTGGATGTGATAAGGATAGACGGGTTGATGTTCAAGCTCAGGAATGGAGATGACCTACTCCTAGAGAAGACTATTGTCAGGACAAAGGCTGTTTGCAGAGAATGATCGTCAGGTTCTGTGTGCAGACCAAACACAGGACCATCAGTCAATTACCAAACAGATAGACAATATAAATATTGACTCCAATCCTCTATCCATATCTCTCTCTCTCTCTCTCTCAATCTCTCCGGTGGGTTTTTCTCCTTCTGTTACGTGGTAACGAGACTATAAACATCAGCTTACGACTATAATTACCATAGCATAATTGTAAAACGTTTTAACAATTGACTCTCTCTACGCTCTTGCAAATCAAGATATGTCAATGTTTGATGGCGTGCCTGTCCTAGAACACGAATGAGACGGTGAGTCAGTAATCAAAGTGATACAGTCAAAACGTTCCAGTATATTCTATATTAATTGCTCTCTACTATTGGTAAACGATGAGCTCTATATCGTACTTTGTGCATTTAAATCTGAAAGAAGTAACAGGAGGTAATTGTGTCTGTTCAATCGGTAGACGATAGAGAGAATTGACAGTCAGCTGGAGAACAGCGTTGACTTACGGTTGTTGTGTAGAGAATTTCGTTACAATAGAAGATCATTACGACCGTTATACAGCGTATTAATAATTCGATCCGGGACAAACACAGTTTTGCTTATTTGCATAACAATTTTTTTTTAAATATTGACTGTCAGCTAATGATAAAAATCGTTGCATCGCTTCAAAACAAGCGTTGCTATTTGAGCATTATTCAGATTAACGATTTGGGACCCGAGAAACCCACCGAAGTCGCCCAATCATTTGTTCTTATTACATGAGATTATTAAATGCCGAGTAGCGTGGTGACAGGACAAAAATTGTGGACGCCACCATGCTAACAGATACAGATATGCAACAAGTGTCAACAATTCTTCAATAAGTGCAATCACTAACGCTACATTCCAAGAAGAAGTTCATATTGTTAAATAATTTTGTTTAACTAATAATGCATTGCAATTTGACCAAATTCTAATTGGACAATTACTTTACATTGAATAGAACTACACCATTTCACCACAGTGCATTGCTAAAAAACAACCCTTAATCCACATTGTGTTCGTCCACAATTAATCCAGACCAAAAGGAACACAGGATTTGATTCAATTACTACACCTTTTCCCGAATCCCTTATTTCCCATTATCGGAGTAATTCCTTTGTCGCACTTGAAAATCGGCGCCGCGGGGAATCCAACGCGCAGGTAGGCCCAAAGGGTTGGAGGCATTGTTAGCCGCATAAAGCTCAGTCCCTGCGCATATGCGTGAGGGTTGAGGACGCTATTTTTTTATGCCGTGCCCTACCCCAGGGGTAACTCATTTTAATTTTTTTTTTAAGCAGCCCTCACCCCTCGCCGGTTTTTTCACAACCCTTTGAGGATGCAAACAAGGCTGGGATGCTGGGATGTTGCCGTTAGCACGAGGACATAGGGGACCATTCAGGCACATAGACAACAAAAAAAATCTCTCCAACCCCCTCTCAATAAACACATTTATAATTTTATAGCTCTCTTTGTTGAATCGAGAATTGGAGCGCTTCCGGACAACGTTTTGAGGTCTCTGAATGACCCAGATGCCCCCATTAGGGTTGATATTAGCCCATGAAAGAACTCTATGGGTTCCCATAATTGTGATTGAAATAAGGAAGAACAGCCCAAATGAAGGCCGGAAATGGTTAATTCATAAGGAAACTGTTAGAGTCTAAAATTCTGTTGACACGCAACATATCATCCATTCCTCTGTTACCCCTTTCCTGAAGGCGAAAAGACTCGGACTCTAAAAGGAACTTTAAGACAATCATATTAGATTTAGTGATAAAAAATTTCAACTACTGGAACTCCTTCATTGCAGCGCCTTTGCATATCATCCTTATATTGTCCAATTCTAAGTCTTTTAAGTACAACATTTTCTTAACATATTTGTCTGTGTCCGAATTTCCAGTCTATACAATTAAGTTTGTGCACTGAATTTTATGGAGAGGTGTGTCTATTTACTAACTTGGCCTTCACGCCGGTTTTTGTACTTTGTACCAGAACATCTTATCTTCCTAGGGAGAGTACTGTGACTTCCAAAAATCAGTTGATGAATTATGTTCTTTAATGTTTATGGTTATTACATTATGAATTATATTGTAAAAGTTAGATCTCGTAAATATTAAGAAGCAATAGCCCTTTAATTTTTAATGTGCCTCCACCCTCCTTCCTTAGGAACGAAACCCGTTTATGAGGTTGATCACATGACACCACATCTGGAAATGCCTCATGTTTCAGACCCCATATATCACGAAAATAAATATAGTTCAAGTTGATATACAGACTGTCGTCCCGTGTTGAGATTTCATAACTTTAGGGGTGTATTCTGCACCTCATTTATAGTTCAGGGTCGCAGAAATGAGCGTCCTATCTCAAAATGTAGTAGGGCTTTTCTGCGTTCCCATCTGAATCAGAAATGGACATATTTAAATGAAATTTATTACAAAACTACTGTGTGTAGGTTGAAAGGTCAAGTTTGTTAAACGGAAGAATTCTTCCACCTGAACATAGCTATCTGGATTAAATTCGGGCGAGAAAAATCGTAACGCTTACGTTTTTGCGTTACTAGGCTTCCAGGTAAACGTTATGTGATTAAATAATTGATCGTAAGTAGTCCAAGGGCATATGAGGAGCTTAGTATCAAAGTTGGACAACTCCATTTTTTTCAGTTTTGAGATTTTTGTCGATTCTTAAGTGGATTTTTATGCTGCATTCGATTTTACAACTGTTTTTCATTAAAAACGGACAGAAAATAGGTAAAATAGCGTTTATTTCAACCGTTCAGAATCAAAATATGGACAATTCCAACATAGTTTGGTTTCAAAAAAATGACAACTCCATCAGTAGCCAATGAGAAGCTTGCATTCATGCAATCTGCTCCCAACATGCACTGCAAATCCATCATGGCTGAATGTTTATATGGTAGTTACTTGTAATAAGTGCATTTGGCGATAATTCTTATTAATAACTAGCTGTTATCCGGCACACTGTGGTTCCGAATGCCGGGTTTTGAGCCAAAACCTCTAGGTACTTGAATCTTTCTGATTTAGGTATGATTTTTGAAGAATTTCTTTTGTGCCGAGCCGAATGAGACCACTACCAATTCTATAGAATAATTATTTTATTAATAAACGGGCTTTATATAACAACAACCGTGAAAAACAGCCGGTATTTAATTTAAAATATTCATACTTTACTCAAGTGGTAGAGCTATGTACCCTTCCAAATATATTTTCAAGACCTCAGGTGAATTAATTAACAGCTAATGTGGTACTGGTAACTGTTCTCGACATATTCCTCTTTTTTTAAATGTTCGTGTATAACAAATAAATATTGACAGTTTCACACTAGATATTAAATAGATCTCATCGTTAATGTTCAGTTATTTGCTATTAAAAACTTTTCAACAACTCTCTGCAGAAAATAATAATGGTTAACTCGTTTTTCATAAAATAATCGCATCGCTAATTGATAACTTTATTTTATTAGCTTTGCACAGGTATGGCTGAGTATGGCGATGAAAATTATAGCACAGCCACTTCAATACATGTAGTTATAGGTAAAACTGTGCGAAGAGGATAGCTAAGTACCACTTTTTTTCTAAACATAATAAAATAAGGATTATTTAGTTTCATTTCAGTTTTGTCAAACTGTATTTAAATAACATTTTTCATGTAATTTTTAACTATATAATTTTGATTTAATACATTAGACATAATTACATTATATTAAAACACCCTCGAGCATACCAAATTCATATTTGTTTGGTTTCAAAAGAGGATAGGTTCAATTTTCAAATGGCTCCCTTTGGTTTCAAAAACAGACAACTCCATGACTTGGTTTCAAACATGGACAACTCCACTATTTAAAGTGTAATTACGGCCTTAATACTTATATAATTTTTTACTGCCTTTGAAATAATGTTTCTGAGGCCTATAAGAATAACATATAAAAAAGTCACCATGATACTGACATCAATATAGTAGATATGGTTTTTTGCCTCTCCTGTAAAAAAAGCAAAAGTGGAGTTGTCCAACTTTGATACTAAGCTCCTCATATCTAAAACTTGGTTTCATTAGATTTCCTATATTATTAAAATCTTTCCATATATGTACAGTAGAACATGGATAATTCGAACTTCGATAATTCGAAATCGTGGTTAATTTGAATATTTCTCTCGGTCCCGAGAATTTAGGGCATAATCAATGTAAAAAAATCGTGGTTAATTCGAATAAAATTTTGGATAATTCGAATTTTTTACCTCCAGTGGGAAGTGGTCGATCTTAAATCTTGTGAAAATATTCTCCCCTCGGGTAAGCAGGATAGTAAGATACGGATGTAGGGGTTCCTGGACAAGAAGCGCGGCTGTCTCATAGTCTAGTTCTTGGACTCTAGGAGTTCTGCAAAGTGGTAGGTCGCGCTTCCTCCCTTCCAGGGGTTATAGTTACATACACATCCTCTCGTTTTATCCTAGAACTCCCTTCCATCTAAAATTATTATTGAGTTATGTCAGTCAGCGTCTAGATCTGTTGTATTGTTTGTGCCTTGAATTTCCGGTGTACAGTGGAGTTGTTGATTTAAGATGTCGAAGCCTAGAAGTTATAAAACTTTAACGTTGTCAGAGAAAATAGCTACGATTAATGAAGTTGAACAAGGAATAAAGAAAAAAAACTAAAAATGCCAATGAATTCATCCTAACACTTTATCAACTTACCTGAAAAATAGAGAAAAAGGTTCTTGCCCTTGAAAATAACTTTTTTTTTCAAAAAAATAGACTTTTATTTTTACTTGTTTGATAAATTATTTATTACTTATGTACGTAATCATCAATTTATGAAATATTTGTTATTGTCTAAATAAAATATATGTACTTTCTATAATTAAAAAATGTCAAAATATGAAATTCTATTTTTACCCCTTAATTTTTAAAAACTTTTGGAATTCGAAGTTTGGATAATTCGAACTTTTTTATCGGTCCCTAGGGGTTCGAATTATCCAAGTTCTACTGTATATATATATAACTTCTCTGGTAACTTGACCTCTTACCCATATATTTTCTTCTTCTTTTAATAAAGGTCTTAGAGGTAAAAAAAAAAAAAAATGCTTCTAAACTTCATATAAAGCATTTTATTTAAGTCGACTAGTTTCTGGCAACTTGGCAGGAGAGGCCAAGTTTTTATTTTTTTTTTTTTGTTTTGAGGTTACTTAATAATGTAGTTAGAACAAATCAATAAGTTGGTTTTATTTATTTCATATAACGTAAATAATTCATAAGAATGAAAATCTTTAGGTGTGAATATCACCTAAGCAAAGCGTTTGCGGACGTACATTTAAAGGAACTTTTTACTCAACGGAGTGTTTTACTTAGTTAATATTTTCAGTTTGGCCACTTTACCCTGAAATATTCTATGTATACAAATTTGAACCACCGTTATTTTCGCGATCTATGGTTTGTGAAGGGTTAGTTTTTCCTCCACTTCTATTAGATTCCTCACGTCCAATTATCTATAAAACGTGTACAAGGAAGCCTGATAACGCCTCGCGTCTGGAGGGAGGGAGAAATCGGGATAAAATAATACTATTATTCTATCTAAACAACCAAAACAAAAGTTTTAACAGCTTGTTTTGGCAAAATTTAATACCTATGTTACCGGCAAAGTATAGAATCCAGGTATTATATAGAATGTCTAAGCAGTTTAGGCAAAGTAAAGAAAGTATTAGTTTTTACAACATATTACACACATTGCCTAGGCATTGTATAAAATGCCTAGGTATTCTATAGAATGCCTGTTCCTTATTTGGCATTGTATATAATTAAAAAGGTTTTGAGTTTTCTCTATACACTTCAACCTAGGTAATTTGAATAACTTTAAAAATGGGTTCAAAACAAGATCTTTTCGTACGGCAAACAATTTATTTACAACAATATATTCAGTGAGATTGTTATTTACATATTTAGAGCTACTTGTTGGAGCAGGGCTGAGTATTGTCACACTTAGAATTACATTTTCTTTGCTCTTTTACACATTTACACTCTGCACTCTTGACACTTATTCACTCCTAGAAGCTATATATTCTGTCTTTCATACTTTGCCTGTTGGATTTGGGCGTTCTATAGAATGCCTAGGCATTCTATACATTGTCAGATTATATACTTTGCCGGTAACAACTATATTGACATAATGAAAAAATATAATTTTTCTAAAAATGTTACTGAACTGCTTGGCTCATATAATTATCCCTTCCAGCCATCCAGCCCCGTAGAACCTAACCAAACCCTTCCTGCTCACCAGCTGTCTAGGAAGACAATGCGGTATAAAACAGACCGCCCAGGTAACCCGATATCCGCTATTCTAATGCAGCGGGTAGTCTCCCCGGGTTTTTACCCCACCCCTTTATAGCACCTCATGTAGTCAGTACTTGCTAGGCCTTTCTATCTGATACAACGCTTCTATATCCCTCTCTCTTCTACTAGAAACACAGGTAATATTTCAGAATTTTACATATGTATGTCTTAGTTATGATTTCTTGATCACAAATGTCATGTACCTATTTCGCTCCGTGGACGTGTCAGTTTTTAACGCGGTTCCTCCCTCCCCTATAGGGAGGAAACCCGCTTATAAGGTTGACGTCATGATGCAATCCGGAAGTAGCAACTAGAAAATTTCATGTTTCAGAACCCACAGATCATGAATATAACGGTGGTTCAAACTTGTTCAATATATATATATATATATATATATATATATATATATATATATATATATATACAGCAGAACTTGGATAATTCGAACCCCTACGGACCTATAAAAAAGTTAGAATTATCCAAAATTTGAATTACAAAAGTTTTTGGAAATAAAGGGGTAAAAAATAGAATTTCATATTTTCACATTTTTTAATTTAAAAAAAAAATACATTTTATTTAAACAATAACAGACATTTCATAAATTGATGATTACGTACATAAGTAATAAATAATTCATCAAAAAAGTAAAAATAAAAGTCTATTGTTTTGGAAAAAAGTCATTTTCATAGGCAAGAATTTTTTCTTTATTTTTCAGGTAAGTTGATAAAGTGTTAGGAAGAATCCTTGGCAATTTCAGATTTTTTCTTTCTTCCTTTTTCAACTTCTTTAATCGCAGCTATCTTCTCTGACAACGTTAAAGTTTTATAACTTCTAGGCTTCGACATCTTAAATCAACAACTCACTGAACTGCACTGTTTACCAGGAATTCAAGGAACAAACAATACAACAGATCTATGGGCTGACGGACTTATAACTGAATAAGAAATGAAGATGGGAGGGAATTCTAGGATAAAACGACAGGATGTAACTATAACAACCCCTGGAAGGTAGGAAGCGCTACCCACCGCATAGCAGAGTCCAAGAACTAGACTATGCGACCGTCGCGCTTCTTGTAAAGGAACCCCTACATCTGTATCTTACTATCCTTCTTACCCGAGGGGAGAATATTTTCACAAGATTTAAGATCGAACACTTCCCATTGGAGGTAAAGACTTGTAAAAAATTCGAATCATCCGAAATTTTATTCGCATTAACCACTATTTTTTTACGTTGTTTAGGTCCTAAATTCTAGGGACCGAGAGAAATATTCGATTTAACCACGATTTCGAATTATCGAAGTTCGAATTATCCATGTTCCACTGTGTATATATATATATATATATATATATATATTCCCGGCAAAGTATAGAAGCCAGGCATTCTATGGAATGCCTAGGTATACTTTTTAGGTACTTTAAGGTTTAATTTTTTATTTATATATTTTTTTACGGCGCATCGACATCTAGGCCATGAGCGCCTTTGAGTTTACTCTATACACTTTACCTAGGTAATGTAAATAAATCTAAACGTTGGTTAAAAACTAGTTCTTTTATTTTTATTTTATTTTATGATGAGCTTCGTAATGATAGCGATGAGCTCATGATAAAGTTGGTCACACGTTCCTTGTCCAGTCAAAAAAAAAAAAAAGAAAAAAAGAAGAACAAAAACTAAACAAAACAGTACCACAACATTAGGTATTAGATAAACAAACTATTTTAGTGATTTCCTGTTGTGCAAGTATGCTCATAAATCTTATACATATATATATGTATATAATTCATTGATGTCTACATAGACATAAATGTATATTCAAACATAAATAAAAAAAAGTCCGACTCGCAGGAACTGCCTCATCTTAGCGCGGTTCCGTTCTTATCCCTAGTCTAATTTCGAAAGATTAAAATAGAAGCAGTTATTATTTTGTTGAGAGGAGATCGTTGACCGTTGATGATGCAAGGTAGGGATTGTCCGGGTTAGGTCACTGCTACTTAATAATACATACCCCATATGTGTAGGTATGTGGGCATATATATGTACATATGTGTGCGTGTATATGTGTATGTGTATATGCATATATATATTATATATGTATATATATATATATATATATATATATATATATATATTTACATAGATATGTGCATATATTAGTGTTAAATATGTCCTACTTGTATTTACAGCCCTGATGAAGGCTTGAAGTTCAAGCCGAAACGTCGGCACAATAAAACCATTTTTACGATAAAATGTAGTTTTATTAAGTAGCAGTGACCGAACCCTGACAGTTATATTTTGGTTCCACCAGTCTTGAAAGGTAGGATTTACAATCTGACCTGGAAGGGTCGGCAACACAAGAAACCGTCCCGCTAGTTGCAAGGTCTTGGAATCTTGGAAATCTATATTTCTAACAATAAATTGTTTTTGTTATTTTACTTAACCTGTTTTATTTTCGAATACATTATCCAACTATAAGCAATTAAAAAATAACAAGGAATAAAATACAGGCGAAAAGAACACTTTGAATAAGCGAAATCAATTACTTTAAAGCTTTAAGCTCTTATTTCTCCGATTGACATCGCCTAATCAAAACTTTCATTAGAACCTTTTATGTAGAGCATTTAATAAGCTTTCTAATGGTATTCTTCCGTTTACCAAAATTCTCAACAGTTTTCGAGATATTAAAGAAAGTTCCCAAAATTTATATTATTTCTAGCAACAGAAAATTGGCCTCATTTTTCATATCCTGTTTTACACACAAAATTTTCGCAACATAAGAAATTACAAAACTAAAAAGCAATAAAAAACGAAGGGAAAGAGACAAAAATTACAACAAGAACGACAAAAACCCGTTCATAAGAACAAAACAGACGTATTTGAAGTTTTAAGCACTTATTTCTCCGATTGACATAACCTAATCAAAAATAGTTTTAGAATCTTTTTTGTAGAGAATTTAGTAAGCTTTCAAATAGTTTCTATCCACTTACCACGATTTCCCAACCGTGTTCGAGATATTAATGAAAGTATACGAACTTCCCAAAACTTTTCATGTCTGTTCATAAAATATTTTATTCTAACCCTTCCTTAACTCCAAACGTAACAAAACTTTCAACATATTAGTTTTAATGAAAGTAGAACATGCAGATAAAGTTTCAACTGAATCCCATGATTCTAAGTACCCAAACCAAAAACGGTATTCAAAAAATATTTTTCCAATTTTCTCAAAAACGGTTAAAGCTATCGCCTTGAAAATGGTTTCATTCGTTTTCCTAGCCCAGGAATCATATAAAACGAGTACTTAGAAGCTTATGAACTCAAAAACGTAAGCGTTACGATTTTTTTTGCGCGAATTTCGCCCCAAACGCCATCTTCCGGTAGGCGGATTTCGCTGGTTAACGAACTTGACCTTTCAAATTGGACGACGGATTTTTGTACCAAATTTCATCAAAATCGGACCATTCGTCTTCGAGCTAGAGAGCGAACAGACAAATATATATATATATATATATATATATATATATATATAAATATATACATATATATATATATACAAATTTGAACCACCATCATTTTCGGTCTCTAGGGGTTCTGAAACGCAAAATTTTCTAGTCGGCACTTCCGGATTGTTTCATTGTATCAACCTTATAAGCGGGGTTCCTCCCTATGGGGGAGGGAGGAACCGCGCTAATAAGAAGAAAAAATAAATAAATTGAACAGGTAATAGAAATTATTGCATAGTTTGTTTGTATCTGAAAACTAAATAAATATAAACAAAACAAAAAACAAATAAAAAATAAATAAATATTATATATATATATATATATATATATATATATATATATATATATATATATAATTATAATAAAAGGGGTGGATAGAAAAAGTAAGTTCTGGTAAATACTATTTATATTTTGTTATATATGTTTAAAGTTTTAAAATGTTCAAGTATTTTGTGGATGTATGGACTACCTTCAGTCGTGAAGGTCGTGAGGAATGTCTAAGTCACTACGCAGTCTACAGTCTGTCAGTATGTGTCTAACAGTCAAAGTCTCATTACAACTTGCACAGGTTGGCCTCTGCTTGTTTTTCATTAAATAAGAATGGGTTAGATGGCAGTGTCCAATACGAAGCCTTGTCAAAATCACTTCTTCACGCCTGATGCGGTGTTCATTCGTCCAGGCTTTCGTAATATTTTTAATTTCTCTTAATTTCGAGTCTGATCTCTGCCAGTCTAATTCCCATTCTTGGAGGACCTGTGCCTGTAATGATGTACATACGTCTGATGTTGTCAGTATGTTAATCTCTATAGTCTGTCTTTTTGTCGCCTGTTTTGCCGCTAAGTCTATACTAGTTCTTTTACTACGGCAAACAATTTATTTCATAAAGTTTAATAAAGTGGGATTGTTATTTACGTTTTTGGAGCTACTTGTTGCAACAGGGTTGAGAATTGTGACACTTATAATTGCATTTTCTTTGGTCTTTTACGAATTTGCACTTTTTAATCTGCCACTTAGTCTTGCCTGAACACTACGACACCATGCCTAAAAGCTACAAATCCTGTCTTTCATACTTTGCCTAAAGCGCAGTAGGCATTCTATATAATGCCTAGGGAAAGTATGAAATAGGAACTCACGCCGAGAAGAAGTAGTCCTTGCGAGGCTAAGAATCGGCCATACACGCATAACTCATGGGTACCTAGTGACAAAGACTGACAAACCTAAATGTACGACTTGCAACATAGACCTTACAGTAAAACATATTCTAACAGACTGTCGGTTACGGCATAACTTGGACATTCCTCATGACCTGACAGACATACTTTCTGAAGGCAGCCAGCATATTGATACAACATTGACATATTTGAAAAACACTAACATGTACGACAAAATATAAAACAATACAATAACCAGAAGAATCCATTTCACCTTTTTTTGCAATAATGATACGGTAAAAATAAATAAATTAACTAATTCAAAAATTAACTTAACTTATTAACTTAAAAATTATTTTTTAGTTTATTTTCTAGAAATTTATTCAATTATTGTTTTCTTGACTATTCATTTTTCTTTTCAATTTCAATTTTTGTTTTCTTGACTATTCATACCTCAATACTTGCCTAATTGTCTGTGCTAATATTTTGGAGTGGCGTCGTTTAATACAGCGCCTACATCAGCTTACTACAAGGTATTGAATGCTCTTCGCTTTAGATGCGGAGCATTATCTATCAATAAATAAATAATACGTTGCCGGATGGATTTAGGCAATGTATATAATGCCTAGGCATTCTATACATTGCCTGATTTCATACTTTGCCGGAAACAAATATATATATATATATATATATATATATATATATATATGTATGTGTGTGTGTGTGTGTGTCTGTTCGCGCTTTCCTTGGCTCAAAAATGGTCCGATTTTGATGGCATTTTGTACAAAAACCTCTTGTGTAATTTCAAAAGTCGAGTTCGTTAACCAGCAGAATCCGTTTAACATGATTTTTAAGGTAGTAAAAACGGTTACGTTTTCGAGTTCATTTGCTTGCGGGTACTCGTTTTATAGGGTTATTAACATAGGACAACGAATAAAACCTTTTTCAAAGCGATATATGTAACCTTTAACGGGAAACATTAATACAAATACTTTTCCACACTATTTTTAGTTTATGTATTCAACGATGGATTCAGTTGAAACATGTTCCATATGTTTGCAATTCTTCTAATCTAAGATAAGTTAAGGAAGTACTATAAATAAAATATTTCGTTAAGAGGAATGACAAGTTTTAGGATTTTCGAATATTTTCTAAACTATTTCGAAAATGGTTGGGAAATCGTGGTAATTGGAAGGTGGCTATTTGAAAGCTTACTAAATTCTCTACAAAAAAGGTTATGGTGTAGTTTTCGATTGAGCGATGTCAATCGGAGAAATAAGGACTTGGAACTTCGAAATTGTTACTTTTGGTCTTTTGGATGGGGGTTTGTATCTGTTTATCTAACGCTTCAATTGATTGCTACTTATTTTAATTGCATTTATCAGTAAAATTAGTATTTTTCTAAAACTAGGTAAGAAAATGTGAAATATTGTTCTAGTGTTTCCAAGAGCGAACGTAGTGACAGAGGATGGAATAACTTCCGCTGAGGATACTGCCAGCTTCCTGTTGTGGCGCCTTAAATTTTCCTTCTATGATTTTATTTTATATTTTTGACGAAAGATCAAAACCCACTAATAACTGCTTCTCTACCTTTACTAATGTCACTAGAGATATAAACGGAACCGCGCTAAGATGACGCAGTTTCTGCGAGTCCGACTTCTTTTTTAAAGAAATTGATAAACTTATTAAAATAAGGATATCAGGGTTGAGCTTGATATTTACGTTGAATTTGCTCATAAAACAGTTTCACGAAGAGGCCCGAAAAACCCGATGTTTTTTGCCCCGACCCCTTCAATTAGAAAGATATTAATTCTAAAAAATATCATAGAAACGTTTTCCAGTAGTTCATTAAAAAAAATCCTTTAATTAGTAATATTATAGACTAACGTTATTCATGTGTTTATGACCGAACATCGTAAATTGATATAGTTTTTTTTTCGGGGGGGGGGGATCCATTTTTAAATTTACGCCAAAAGAGCTGCATAATTATCAAAGAATATAATGTAAATTTAATGAAATTTACATCTGACAGAAATTCACAAGTATAATTAAAACGATAAAATCTAATTAATCGTTGGATCAACATGAAGAATGTGAAAAACTATCTTACCTACCTTACATATTATTATTACCGTTCGCCAGTTCGAAATTAGTAGAATGAGCTTTCTCTGAAGATTTTTTTTTTAAAATAAGTTCCGAAACAGAACGCTTCGAAATAACCGCTGTTCTTGATTTAAGGGTAAACCACGCCAATTTTAAACCAAACCAAAAAAAAAATTATATTTTTTGAAGCAAGTACAAGGATTTTAATACATTTATTTTATAGCAATATTTGATTGGATAAAAAATATATTAATTTTTTTTTATTAGTATTATTTACTAAAACGATTCGTTATAAAACGAAAAATGAAAAAGTATGAAACAGGTATAAAATGTTAAAAAAATACATTTACACACAAACAAATATATATATATATATATATATATATATATATTATATAATATAATTATTATCAATATTTAGAAATGTATAACACTTAAAGACATTCCTAATAAAATTATTTTTTCGTTCAGGTTTCCTCAATGGAAAAGGATCAGCGCAAGGTAGAAGAAAAGCAGAAAAGTAGTGAAATCATGCTGCAAGGATGGGTAACAATATTCCAATCATCAAATGCCGTAACTGCTTATTGCGGCAGAAATTGTCAATGCCCCGTTACTACTGATGGAAAGGAGCTATTTTGTTTCAACTGCAACTATGAGTGTTTAAATGTAATGTAACAATTAAATGTAAAATAATCGTTTATTATTGGACTTGAGGATATGTATCTACAAATGTTACCGCTCAAATGGGATTGGGTTAGACATCTGTCGAGAAGATGGTCTCAAGAAGTGAAAATTCGGAGGCCATATGATCTAAAACGGCATAGATACAGACAAGCCATAAAGTGGAGAGACTATTTCAATAAAAAGGTTACACGGCTATGGTGGAAATTGGAGACGGATCGCCAGTCCTGGAAAAATTAAGAAGCAGAGATCATAGTAACTTCCTATAACCTATAGGCTGGAAGTGTAGGCTACTATACCTGAAAAGAAAGGACTTTATTATTTAAATTGTTGTCGTTTATTATTTAAATATTTTATTTTTAAGGAAATATTTGCCTTCTGTATTATTTCATTTGAATAGAGTTGTATTACTTAATTTGAATAATTGTAAATATCTGTTGATGAAATAAAAGCCTATTTCATTCATTCATTTATTTATTTTATTTTATTTATGCACCAGAACTTTGTTTTTTTTTTTTGCTCTATGGCATAGTATAAAAAACTGTAGCTGTTAAAATAAATGATAACCCCAATTTAAAAGATAAAAACAATAACATTAAAAGATCTATAGTTGACAACAAAAATAAAGAATGCTAGTACAAAAGCTATAATGTAATTAATAATTTTTAATTTAAGAATATGTATATACTTATTACCCCATTGTTTTATTAAATTGACTTAACACCATGTACTTATAGTGGATTATTGTCGATCCTTATAATGTTATAGGGCACTATTTCCTGCTCCAATTAATAACGAAGATCAGACAGTGAAAAATGAAATCATGTCCGTTTTCATTAGAGGTAAAACACACCATGTGGACTTGGTTTTGTTTGACTTCCAATTACCTATCAATGCCAACAATGTAAAAAAATGTCTTACACTATTTCTATAAGTAACGAAGAAACAAATTTTAATAGTTCAAAGTTATGGAAAATTGGCCCTCCAGATTTATTTTTAAATAATAAATATATAATGAATAATAAATAAATTATTTATTATAATTAAGAGAGGAATAGGATGCTTTTCCTATGTTGTGAGCTGAATAAATGCGTTAAGCAATTCCATTCCATGAGCTCATCTGAGTAAGTAAATGCAGTTGAATTGATTCTGAGTTTGTATATGATGTGGATATAACTAAAAATAAAATATACTAAATACATTAATAAATATAATGAAGACTCATGAATAATGTTTGAATAAAGACTTCTCAATTAATACGATTTTTTTTTAATTAATATTTTGGCTTCCCTCTGTTAGTCCCGAGGTAAGTTTACTTTTTCTCGCCTCTTGCAATTGTCAGTGTATATTTTATCCGCTAGGGAAGGGGGACTGCGTCATTTTTTAACTCGCTTTATAATTATAAATTACTAAATTATATAAGTATAGTTCATATTATTATTATTGAGGACAGCAAATGGATAACTTACTAAATTCTTTATTTCTAATATATAAACTAGCTTTTAAATGCTTTCCGTCCAAAAATTGGTTGCTCCAGGAAGTTGCCATGTACTTTAGACAATATGTAAATTTTTCCACTCCGTTCAATTACTAATTTGTTTAATTTTGTTTTCAGAGAAATGTCAGCTTTAAATAGTTGTTGGTAATGTTAATGGAGGAGGGGAGGGGGTTAAGCCTCCCGTGAAATTATTTGGATAGGGGCCTGTAATTTCTTCCGGAGGCCCTGATTTTATGGCGAGTGTTTTGATCCGTTGTTAACAAACTGGTCTGTTCTGTTTAGTCATAATATGACTTTAGTCATATTATGGTGTCCGTGAGTTAGCAGGGTATGTCCAATGCGGAGTCGAGTCAGTAAGACTTCTTCTCTCCGTGTAGTTCTCCTGCTAGATGGCCATTCAGCTACTGTTGGTTTTATCTGTCTGCTTTGTTTACGCAAACTCAGTCCAACAGTCTTGATACTGAATAGTATTTGGGTACTTACGAATTAGCGTCAATGCAGGTTAAAGAGTCGGATCTCAGAGAACTGGATCAACACCGGGTCAGAGAACTGGATCAAGCTTTTTGCCAATATGGCGACGGGATTATCAACGATTTGGGTTAACTAGAGTTATGATATATAGCGAAAACGCGTAGCACTTATATTAATAGCATAATTGCTATGCGTTTCCACTCGCTACGCTCGCTCAAGGTTATATCAAAACTCTAGTCAATCCAACTCGTTGATAATATAGATCAAGGATGGTTTTTCGCTGGATAATGGACTGATAAACAATTTAGCATCGCTTCGAAACAGTAGCTTTCATCCTAGCTATTCTGTTGTCACTAACTCGCACAAAAACTGAAATCGCGAAACAAAAGAAAAAAACAACAACAATTGCGTGGGTATATAAAGCACAAATGAATTGCGTTAAAAAGACAAAGGGAACAAGATGGCTACTATAAACACAATAGATGATATCTCTGATAGTGATTGACCAATAGAAATGCGTTATCCATGATCCAGATCTCTGAACGAGACCCGCCTCTTTAACCTAATTTGACGCTAATACGTAAGTACCAGTATTTGTTTGATCATAACATGGTAAGTAAAGTCGTCTTCAGCAATGTCTGGAAGTGTAGTGACATTTCTTGGAAGTTCATCTACGTAAGTACTTGGTCCAATGTCCTTATATAGTAACATTAAAGCTAAGTTTCTATTTAAAATTATCAACATAATTAAAACAATGCACAATTACACAAATAAAAAAAAAATATAAGATAAAAGAAAGCATGGAGGGTAGTAAACAACATGCTAACCAATGAGAAAAGGGCTGGAATACGCCATTAACCAGAGCGAGGGGGTGGCCCCAAAAGGGGGGGGGGGAGACCATATGGACAGGCTGTCCACCCTCCCTTATCATAACTGTCCAGTGCTGCCAACCCCTACTCCCCCTCCATTGGATAGTCAATGAATACTAGGGATGGCACCCCTTCCTACCATTACTCTCATTTCTATGGAGGATAATTTTTACCAATTGGTTGAAATGAATGCTTTAATGAAAACTTCAATTATCAACAGTAAATACGGGTCTTTTTGCGAAGACCACATCCAGTTACATTTGAAGTAGCAGTAGTGATTTATAACAGTTACTCGTGCTCGCTGATAAGCTTATAGGTTCTTTGCTGGTTATCTACTACCTCTTGACTCGTTATCTACGGTTATAATTCATATTAGATAAGGGCAAGCAATATTTATTAATAAAAGTCCGTCACGCAGGAGCTGCATAACTAAGCACTTTCCTCAGAATTTGGGTAGTGTAGACTGCTTTCCAGAACAATTTGCTTAAAATATCCTACATAAATAAAATAAAAACGTGAATAGTTCTCATTTTGTAATGAGTAACTGATCAATTATTAATTTGCAACCAGAGTTATGTTTACACATGGTACCTACTACACTACGTAATAAATACAAAAATCCTCATATTATCGTATTTTGATCTAACGCAGGAACAGGATACAGTCACTCTAGTGGTAGAAAGCGCTCCTTGCGGCGGCTTTGTGAACCTACGTCTGCCGGCTTTTCTATTCAAATATATTACAAATTAAACCCCCGCTTTCCGATTGACCGATTAAGCTCATTTTTACAACACTTCTTTCTCATGAGTTACCCACGACGTATAGCGCGTTTCGTTACAATACAGCAGAAATTACGACCGGTATGAGTATATTAGGAATTTGGGTCTGGAGTAAACCCCCCCTTCTAATGAACCGATTTAGTTTATTTTTACAACACATATTTACCTGTAGATTACCACTACGAATACCGAGTTTCGTCGAAATATACCAAAAATCACGGCTGGTAGTGGCGAATTGGTATTGTGGGTCCGGAGTAAACCCCCCCTTCTAATGAACCGATTTAGTTCATTTTTATATCTCACTTTTCTCTCTATATTACCACTAAGAATACCAAGTTTCGTTGAAATATAACAAATATTACGGCTGACATAGTCAAATAAGTGTTTTGGGTTCGGGGTAAACCCCCCCTTCCGGTGGACCGACTTTGGTGGTTAACGAACTCGTTCAATCGTTTGCTAATTGAAAGCTATATACCAAGTTTCGTGACGAAAAAACAAGAACTCTGGCCGCTATCGTGTTAACAGACACATATATATATATATATATATATATATATATATATATATATATATATATATATACATATATATATATATATATATATATATATATATATATATATATATATATATATATATATATAGATATATATAAATTTTAACGGGGGTCATTTTCGGTGTCTACTAGGTAGGATCGATAAAGATTTGATGAAATTTTTCAAAAATTCCGCCATGAGTCCAACCTCAATAGCTACTTTCCTTCGGAGGAAAGTGCTAAAAAGGTTAATATGATCAAAATCAATTCTCTCAACTATGACATAAGTTATGAAGCATTAAAGTTGACTGTTTTGCAGGTTATGAAGGATAAAAAACAACGTTATTTGTGAACAAACATATTTTAATCGTTTTCTCTCTCTTTTTTGGATATTTTACATTTATTAGGCATTACATGCTATGCGTTTCCGCTCGCTCAAGAAGATATCAAAACCCTCGTCAATCCAACTCGCAATTAATAGAATTACATTAATTTTACCGACTCTAGTCTATCCAACTCGCTAAAATTAATAGGATTCCATTAATTTTTCCGAGTAAGAAACCAATCCCTTTTTCTTTATCAGGAACATCGCGAACTAATTGTAAAAGACTCATTTTTCTCACTAACATAAGCAGAGCTTTTTCATACATAAAAGCTAATTCAGTGTTGAAGGTTACTTTACTCCCAGCAAGAACCAATGCAATTGGTCATCGGAATCCTCCAATAGGAAGGCAAAGGAGTTATGCGCATGCGGTGAATCACTGATACAATCACTACTGCTACTTCAAAAGTAACTGGATGTGGTCTTCACAAAAAGAGCCGTAAATACTCTTCCTTTGTAATTTTTAGCCTGTGTTCATCCTCTCTCAAGATTATTAGCTATCCATCCAAAATATTCGCCATCTGTTCACCACTCACTATCCACAATATATGGAATATGGGGTCTTTTTTCCAAGACCACGTACAGTTACTTTTGAAGTAGCAGTAGTGATTTATAACAGTTACTCGTACTCGATGATAAGCTTACTGATTAGCTTACAGGTTCTTTGCTGGTTATCTATTACTACTTGACACGTTATCTACTGTTATAATCCATATCAGATAGATAATGGCAAGCAATATTTATTAATAAAAAGGTTAATATGATCGAAATCAATTCTCTCAACAGCGAAAAAGCATTAAAGCTAACTGTTTTGCAGGTTATGAAGGATAACATAAACAATGATATTTGTAAACACACATATTTTATTCCTTTTCGCTCTCTCTCTTTTCGGATATTTTACATTTATTTAGCATTATGGGCATACGTCCTATGCGTTTCCGATCGCTACGCTCGCTCAAGAAGATATCAAAACTCCAGTCAATCCAACTCGCTAAAATTAATAGAATAGAAATTTTTTGTTTTTTTGCGAGTAAGAAACCAATCGCTTTTTCTTTCCCAGGAACATCGCGTACTAATTGTAAAAGACCCATTTTATCTCACTAACATAAATAGAGCTTTTTCACAAATGAACGCTAATTCACTGTTGAAGGTTACTTAACTCCCAGCAAGAACCAATAGAATTGATCATAGGAATCCTCCAATGGGAATGCAAAGGAGTTATGCGCATGCTCTGAATCACTGTTAAAATAACTACTGCTACTTCAAAAGTAACTGGATGTGGTCTTCGCAAAAAGACCCGGAATACGGAACCTTTATACCGACAACCACCTATTAAACAGAGTCCAGAACTACTTAACGCCCTAAAATCCATTGGAAAAGAAGTAGAACTACTCTGGATTCCATCACACATTGGGATTACCCCCAATGAAGTTGCAGACAGAGCAGCAAACGAAGCAGCCCAATCCGAGGGTTAAAAAAACAAGCTGCACATGAATGTGCAAATATGTGGTCTGAGGTCACCAATAACAAACTACAAACTATCAAACGCACCCCAAAACATGGAAAACATCATATCAAGAAATAAGAAGACATGAAACAGCACTAAGCCGTTTACGAATCGGACACACTCGCTTAACCCATTCTCACCTTATTACAATATAAAATCCTCCAAAATGCAACCAACAGACAAATAACCGTAATCCATATATTTGAAGAATGCCCCCGGTACGAAAACCTGTTAAAAAAAACACAATCTGCCACGATCATTAAAGGAAGTTCTCTGTGATTCAACCATAATAATCCCCCTCTTAATGTCATTCCTTAAGGGTGCATACCTCCTCTAGAAAATATGAAGAATAAAAAAAATATATATATACACAAATAAAAAATGAATAAGTAAATAAAAAGAAAAATAAAAAAATGGATCAATTAAAAAAATAATATTTAAATAAATAAAAAATAGATTATTTAATAAATAATATTAAAAATAAAATAAAATCTCATCCTAAGTTTAAGAAAAGATTGTAATTAGTCTTACTTTATTATAACTGTCTTAATTTAAGACGATAACTATATTAATTTATAAGCCTTGAAATACATTAATTTTCTAACTAAGATATAATTAGCCTTAGTCCAAATTATAATTGCCATGTTTGCTTTTAATACAATAATTATAATAATCTGTAGTCAAGGGGTCTCCCGTGGTCTAGTGGCTAGCGCCTTCGATTCATAAGCGGGAGATGTTGGGTTCGATTCCCACCTCCGGCAGGAATTTTCTCATCCCACGGCTCGTTGGGAAAATTCCTCGCTGCACCCTGGACGTCGGCGCTAATGGCCTAGATGTAGATGCGCCGTATTAAAAAAAAAAAAAAAAAAAAAAAAAAAAAAAAAAAAAAAAAAAAAAAAAAAAAAAAATTGTAGTCAATTATTTTATGCAATACTCTAGTATTAGTATTATAGTAGAGATATACAACAGTAAAAGAACATAATATCTTTACACTCAGCCAAAGAACGGCACCTATCCCTGAAACTCAAAATCTAATTAAATAAACAAAAAATCTGTAAAACAGAACCCAAACCTTTTCTAACAGATATAACTGAAAGGTGCAAATAACCTAATAGTTGAATGTCAAACTCCATATCTATCCTATCCTTTTTTGTAATTTTTAGTGTGTCCATCGTCTCTCCATATAGCGACACCACTAACAAATATAGCGATACCACCTTATATAAAAAATGTGATTTACATTTAGAAGCTAGAAAAACAATAAAAAAAAAATGGGACACATTGGTCAAAAACAGCAAAATACCTGTTTGATAAACATAATTCAAGTTTTAGAGATTTTTGACCTTTCCTTAAAGGCAATAGATACTCCCAAACTCTGTTGAATTTAAAAAGTAAAAAAAAAGAAATTAAAAATAAGAATGTGATTTGTAATATTATGTGCTATTATAAAATAATAAAAAAACAACTATATGATAAATTTGTATAAAGAACATGATATCTACATTATTTTGGAAACACGTAGCACAAAATAAATGCCCGTTTCAGGAGGCTGCCGAGAGGAATCGTATATATATATTCATAAAACAAGAAAAAAACAACAACAAAAAACAAAACAAAGGGAACTCCAGCTATAGAAGCTGCCGGAGAGAAGTAGTCCTTAGAAGACTTAGAATAGGACATACAGTACTAACTCACTCCCACTTAATTACACAAGACATACCACTGCGTACACAATGTAATACGACTTTATCGGTTAAACACTTATTAACGGATTGTACTATTGCCGGATGGTAGACCACACATTTACACTATTCTAAAGTTTCTACGCAATAAACATTTATATGATCACATATAGCAGGAGCATATACACACCATGATTTATTGATTTTTAACCTTTATACGTACAAACTAAGGTGAAAACATTTGTTAGTTTTTATATATATTTTTTTTTTTTGCAATTTATACTTTATAGTTGTTCATTTTATTTATTTTCAATTTTTTTAAAATTTTATATAGTGCATTGCTTTTATTATTTAGTTGCAATTTTACATTTTATGCTCATTACTTTTTTAATCTTGCCCATGTAACGTGCTCTGAAAAATCATATATACATATATATATACATATATATATATATATATATATATATATATATATATATATATATATATATGTATGTATATATATATATATATATATATATATATATATATATATATATATATGTATATATATATATATATGTATATATATATATATATATATATGTATATATATATATATATATGTATATATATGTATATATATATATATATATATATATATATATATATATATATGTATATATATATATATATATGTATATATATATATGTATATATATATATATATACATATATATATATATATATATATATAAATCTCGTGTCTGGCTGTTTGTTCCTAATACAAATCAGCACCGTTTGACCGATTTTGACCAAAATTGGAACACAGGTAGGTCCTGATACCATGAGTGTCATAGGCTAGGTCAAAAACGTCTATCAGCTGTCTGTCTGTATGTTTTTTCCTTATAAAAATCCACACAGTTCGACCGATTTTGATCAAATTTGGCACAGATGTAGGTCTCAATTCGGGGAGAGCCATAGGCTAAATCTTCTAGGACTCACTGTTCTGAGGTCACGGGCTAGACACTATGAACCCAAATAGCTAAAAAGTTATTATATTTTAATATTACTTATTTGGTTTCTAATTTATTTTTTCATTCCAAGAATGTAGGTTTAGCATGGCACGCCGGGTAACAGCTTACATACATATATATATATATATATATATATATATATATATATATATATATATATTATTTTTTTTATTAGTTTCCTCTCTGCAGTAACCCTGCAAAGAGGCCGTTTTTTTTGTGCTACATGTTCCAATACACAATGTATATCACATGTATTTTATATATTACATTAATCATTTAACATTAAATAGTTATTAACTAAATTTAAATAATTAGAAAATAAATATACATAAAATAATATAATTTTATATATTTACATAATTCGTTTGTTTACTTTTTTTTTTATTATTTCAATTGTCTTTAGAGGCATCGATCCTCTTTAGAGTCAGGCATGCTCTCTTACAAAAATCTCTGAAGCTCTAATAGTGTTTATTAAACAGCTCTTTTTCTGTAATGGGCCAGTTTTTTATATTCTTTTGAATTGTTTTTCTCTCTTCTATGAGTAACTTACATTTGTATATAAGGTGCTGTGTTGTTTGTGGTGTTGTGTTGTCGCAAGGGCATGCCGAGCTGTTAGTTATATTTAGCTAACATATATATGTATGTGTTTATCGTTCCGTGTCCAGTTAATAATTGTGTCGTGTAGAAGTCACTACATGTATGTTTTCGTACTAAGTGGCTACGTGTGTACGAGTGTACGTCCTTTTGTAGAGTTTCCCCATTGTGTTTGCCAGCGCTCTAACGTTTTACGTGATAGAATGTGTTTCATAATATATATATATATATATATATATATATATATATATATATATATATATATACAAATGCAATCGAAATCAAATGTATCGAATGTGAAAAAATGCATTGTTCATTTTCATTCTGTACTAATTGCTGTTGGACTGATGTAGGTTGTGGCAGACTCTCGAAAATTTAAGAAAAAATAATTATCAATTACATAAAATCAAACTAACGAATGTGCATTAAGTCTAAAATAATAAGAAAAATTTATATAAAGTCATCTACATATAATGTATCAAGCCACATTTCACATTCGATACTTTGCATTTGCACCGACGATTTCCTTTCAACGAAGTCCGATATGCAAGACATGCGCGTATATAAGGGGGGCTTAAGCCCCCCCCCCCCCGAAATTTTAATTTGATGGTAAAAATGTGTCATAAAACCCTTAAAAATAAATTAAATAAGATCACTTTGTTCAAAAAAACATTTCATGTATATTGTAATAGCGCTATAGTTCCATAAAACTATTAAAAGTTGTAAATTGTTAGTATTTCATACCCCGGAAATGGTCCCAGCCCCCTCCCCCCCCCGAAATTTTGCCAGCCCCTCCCGAAATTATTTTCTCATTATTTCACACTGGTCCCATGCCGAGTGTGCCATGCTACACCTACTTTATATTAAATAGCTGTTACCCGACGCACAGTGGGGCCAAACATTTTTTGTAGGGTTCCCCAAAAACTAGTTAAATTATTTCATTATTGTTAGTGATAAATTGCCCTTGTGCCGGTCTCACTAATATATAAATATATATTGTACTATTTTGATAATTTGTCTCCTTAAGAGGCGTCTCATTTAGAACACAAAATAAAAATTAATTAATATAAAGTTCATGTTTTTGTAATATATTTTATTTTATCTTACAATCTTAATTTAATTATTGTTTATTTTTTGGTCTATTTGTTGGTATTTTACATTGTATCCTTATAATTTTTTTTTTCATTTGTATAAATAGTTTCATTATTTTCATTCTCATTAATATATATACGGAAGGTAGAATTTCTCAGAGTTCAGTCGTTCTAAGCTACATTTTTATAAGCAAATGAGTTTTATTGTTTGTCATAAAAAGATTCCTATAAAAAATATAATTCTATTAAGGTACCACGACGGAACCCTAACAAATTCTACCTTCGCATCACCAACGGTCACGATCTCCTCTCAATTAATTTATATAGTGTTCTTTTTTTAGTTATATTCTACCTTCGCATCACCAACGGTCACGATCTCCTCTCAATTAATTTATATAGTGTTCTTTTTTTAGTTATATTCTACCTTCGCATCACCAACGGTCACGATCTCCTCTCAATTAATTTATATAGTGTTCTTTTTTTAGTTATATTCTACCTTCGCATCACCAACGGTCACGATCTCCTCTCAATTAATTTATATAGTGTTCTTTTTTTAGTTATATTCTACCTTCGCATCACCAACGGTCACGATCTCCTCTCAATTAATTTATATAGTGTTCTTTTTTTAGTTATATTCTACCTTCGCATCACCAACGGTCACGATCTCCTCTCAATTAATTTATATAGTGTTCTTTTTTTAGTTATATTCTACCTTCGCATCACCAACGGTCACGATCTCCTCTCAATTAATTTATATAGTGTTCTTTTTTTAGTTATATTCTACCTTCGCATCACCAACGGTCACGATCTCCTCTCAATTAATTTATATTTTTTTTTTTTTTTTTTTTTTTTTTATTTATTTGTTTATTTGAAATCTGTACAAATTATAAACAGTACAATAATCAAGTTTGATGGTGCAGATATTATGAACAAGTTGAAAAAAATGGAAAAAGTAAAATAAAATAAAAACAATACAAAATGTGAAAGAAGCCAGCCATTGTTGGCACTTTCAAAGCTGTCCAAATAATTATTTTAATGATCCCTATATGATCAGAAGAGTAAATTGTCTCGGGGCCACTGTCTCTTGAGCCGCCTGGGAGGATTGTCTGGATGGGATTGGGACGATAAGGATAGACCTTCCGGGTTAGGATGGTAGGACAATTTGGAGTGGAACATTTGGAAACGGGTTTTAGCAAGGTCAAGGACAAATGGAATGTTAAGGTCATTGTGAAGGGTTTTGTTTGAGACGTAGAAAGGGGCATTTACAATTTTACGGAGCACTTTTGACTGGAATGCCTGTATTCTGTTGATGTTGGATGGTTTTGCAGACCCCCAGAGTTCAAGTCCGTATGTCCATATTGGTCGAATGATTGTTTTGTATATCGTTAGTTTGTTCTGTATTGATAATTTAGATGAGGGTCCAAGGAGTCGTCTAAGTAGTCCGTATCTTTTGTTCAGTTCTTGTCTTTTCAGTCTCGTGTGAGGGTTCCATGTCAGTCGGCTGTCAAGGTATAATCCTAGATATCGAACCTCGCTGGATACTGGTAGTGGAGTGTTATTGAGATGTACAGAAGGGCATGATCTCCGGTTGAGAGTGAATGTAACCTGCTTACATTTTTCCGGGTTGATTTTTACTCTCCACATGTCACTCCAATGTTGTATGGCGGTAAGATGTTCCTGCAGGTGTTGGGATGCTACTGAGGGATCAGGGGAAGTTGACAGGATAGCAGTATCATCTGCGTAGGTTGTTAGTAGGGTTTGGGGGTGTGTGGGAATATCCGCAGTGTAAAGGAGGAAAAGGAGAGGACCAATAATACTCCCTTGAGGGACTCCAGCATTTATGGGGCAGGTCGGGGAAAGAGTTGTACCGTATTTGACTTGGAAGGATCTGTTTGACAGATAGGATTTGAGGATAAGGAAATAGGTGTGTGGAAGTATAAGCTTTACTTTGTAAAGTAATCCCGGGTGCCAAACCCGATCGAATGCTTGAGCAACGTCGAGAAAGGCACTCGTGCAAAAACTCTTACGTTCAAGCGAGGAGGAAATTGAGTCTACGACTCGTAAGCACTGTTGTATAGTGGAATGCTGGAAGCGGAAACCAAATTGATGGTTGGGAATTGTATTCGAGGATTCTATGATAGGGAGGATTCTTTTGTACAGGAGTTTTTCGAATATTTTGGACATTAATGGGAGAAGGCTGATGGGCCGATAGGAAGAGGGGCAATCTGGAGGTTTAAAGGGTTTGGGGATAACGACGACGACTGAGTGTTTCCAGGGATTCGGGAAATGGGTTGTTCTTAGGATTGAGTTATAGAGGTATGTAAGGAATATAATGGCCTTCTGGGGGAGGTTTTTGAGTATTGTGGAGGTGATAAGATCATAACCGGGAGATTTCCTAGGAAGGTGTTTGATGATGTATTTAACATCGGATGGATGGAAAGCTTTGGGAGGGAAGGACAAAGGTAAAGGAGAATTCAGGTAATGTTCTATATCTGCATCATGGGAAGGGCTCATTTGAGGATTAGGGGAAAATACTGTGGTTAGGTGTGTGGAGAGGAGGAGCGCCTTTTCTTCATCACTTCTGGCCCAGGTCCCATCGTTGCGTTTGAGAGGGGAAGGGATTGAGTGGAACTTAAGGATTCTACGAGTGACTGTCCACAAAGAACAGTCTTGTGTAGAGAGGGATGAAAGGTATTCGTTAAAGGATTCTGAACGGAATTGGGATAGGGAAGATTTCAGTTGGCGTGTCAGTCTGTTGTATGCGTTTCTGTCCGAGGGATAACGGGATCTTTGCCATAAAGCCCTGGCTCGTCGCTTGGCTGCAAGGAGTTCTTGGATGTGGTTTGGGAGTTGCATTTTGGGTGGAGGAGGTAACCCTGTCCTTGGTCGGCATGAATTGCGGGCACTGTCCTGAATGGCTTTAGTAAACAATTCAGTGGCTTTGTCTAGGTCTGAAGGGGTTTTTAGGGAAACGGTTAGGTCTATGGAGTGCTCTAGGTTAAGCTGAAATGATTGCCAGTTAATAGGACCGGGTGTGAGGGTTGGTTGTAGAGGACGGGGTACAGCGGATGAGAAGAGGGTTAGAAGGATCGCAGAATGGTCCGACGATAGGTCGAGGAGCGAATCAACAGAAGTCGCTATACCTCCCAAGCCAGACGAGATGAAGAAGTCGACTAGGTCAGGACTACGGGATGGATCGGTTGGCCAGTATGTTGGTGTGTTTGGCGATATAGGGAGATAATTCTGGGAGTTAAGGATATCATAAAGGATTCTGCCACGGGAGTTAGCCGAACGGCTTCCCCACATGGGGTGTTTCGCGTTGAAATCACCCCCGGTGAGGAAGCGGGGACCAAAGGATTGGAATATTGACAGGAATTCAGGATGGTAAATGGAATGGTTGGGAGAACAATACACTGCGGACAGTATGATATCGAAGGGAGAAAGGGAAAGGGATATGGATGTTACCTGCAGGCTTGCTGATGCGATGCTGGATTCTTGATGATGCTTAATTTGGTTCTTGATAAGAATTAGAGTCCCATGCTGAGCCAGAGATGGATGGTCGGTTCGATAACAGGAGTAACCCTTAACACCGAAGGGCATGGATTTTTTCAAGTGTGTCTCAGTTATGAGGGCGATGTCGATGTTTTTGCCAGTTAGTAAAAGTGTCAGTTCTTGTCTTCTTGTTGTGAGTCCGTTGGCATTCCACAAAAGGATGGAGAGATGGGGATTATGGAAGCGTTGCATTTTGAGATTTGGGAAGGAAGTGAGCTATAAGGGTGGTCATTAGATTTATTAGAGGAGTAAGGAGGGTTTCGAGTTTGTTTAGGAAGGAGGAGAAAAGGTTCATAGGATCTTGAGCATGATGCTGAGGAATTTGATTAGACAGTATGCGAGGAGTTGGGAAGGTAGGCAGGTTTTGGGGTTGGGAAGGGGTAGTTGAAGAGGTAGGAAGGGAAGATGGTTCTTGTGGTTTTGCTACATTTTTCGGAACTGGTGTAGGGACAGGCGGCTTCTTCTTCTGGAGTGACGTTAGTAAGGAGGAATAAGTCACGTTCGGCCGGCGAAGAGCAAAGTCCTTTGGAGCTGGAGCAGGCGGTAGAGGTGGGAAGTGGGATGATCCGCTGGGTGGTGATGTCTTCTCGGCTACTGTGTATTGCTTTCTCTGCCTTTGCACTCTTATTGTTTTAAGTGCTTTGTACACTTCGCAGCCTTTGTAGCTGGCGGTGTGATTTTCGCCGCAGTTTGCGCAGCTCGCTGGAACGTCAAGTGGCTTGGGGCAGTCCTTAGAGGAATGTTCGGAGCCGCATTTGACGCATTTTGAGGTGTGGTGACAGTATGATCGTGTGTGATTAAATTCCTGGCAGTTTTGGCACTGTATTACGTCACCCCGGCGTCGCGGTTCCTCCACTTTGATTTTTGTGTACAGTAAAAACTGCTCGCGAAAAATCTCCTTGCTTTTTTCGTTCTTCTCCAAGTCGACGAAGAAGAGAGGTAACTGTGCTTTTGTTACTGGATGCCGTACATTATGGGCCCTTTTGACGGAGTATCCTTTTTTGGCCAGTTCGCTAATGATGTCTGCTGGTGGAGTTGAGTGATGGAGGTGGCGGATAACCACCCTGTAGGATTTATCTTCGGGTAACTGGTAGCAGTGAAAATCTGCTTCCTTACTTTCCAAGTGCCGGATGATAGTTCTGTATACATCGCTGTCGGTGGGCTTAATAACGATGTCGTTAAACCTTGCACGACATTCAAACTTGTTTTCTCCGACGATTTCTGTTAGGGTGATGCAGAACTTTTTGAAGTCGGTTACTTTCCGGAGATAAATATTAGGCGGTTTCAAGGGATCGCGTGATGAATCCTGAATCCCTTTGTTCTGTTCTGAGCTCCGAGGGTGGGTTGCAGAGTTGTTTTGATTAAGAGATGACTTCTTTTGCTTTATTTTCGGGGGTGTTAAAAGATCAGTGGTTCTCTTGCGTAGTCTTTTACGTCTACCTGTAGCGACGTTTTCAGAATCATGGGTTGAAGTAGACTCGATCACAGTCATATGTTGTTCACTTGTCTCAATTGATGACATCGTGAGTTTGTTTTTGTTTTTTTATTAATTATAAAAAAAAAAAAAAAAAAAAAAAAAAAAAAAAAAAAAAAAAAAAAAAAAAGTTGTCCCTGGCGAGCTGCGAACTCCGGTTATTTCAGTCCGTAGAGTTGAATGCTGCCACTGAGCCAAGGAGGCTGAGGAAGTGTCTACTAGTAGCGCAGGCACTAGTATTTAAATTTCTGAAGGGGCGAAGACAGCCACTCTATCAGGCGAGTGCAGGAGCACCCCCACCACTAGCCTCAGCTAGGGTAAAGGCCTACACAAAGTGAAAAGTGAATGATTTTACTCACTTATTTTGTGGTGATCTAGTGAGTGAAATTTCTTCAAATTTCAGAATAATGTTCACCAGTGGAACAGCTACCACTGTGCCACTTTTCGTTCGCAGGGAACACCTCGATCCACTTTAAAAACACTTGATTTACGGAGCTTTATACAACACTGTGTCATGGGCTACAGCTGGGACACTACTAATTAATTTATATAGTGTTCTTTTTTTTAGTTATATTCTACCTTCGCATCACCAACGGTCACGATCTCCTCTCAATTAATTTATATAGTGTTCTTTTTTTAGTTATATTCTACCTTCGCATCACCAACGGTCACGATCTCCTCTCAATTAATTTATATAGTGTTCTTTTTTTAGTTATATTCTACCTTCGCATCACCAACGGTCACGATCTCCTCTCAATTAATTTATATAGTGTTCTTCTTTTAGTTATATTCTACCTTCGCATCACCAACGGTCACGATCTCCTCTCAATTAATTTATATAGTGTTCTTTTTTTAGTTATATTTTTTTTTAACCTAAAATGATGATGAATATATTTTGTATCGAACAACCCAATTTAGTTGGGTAACCTAACCTTTTTGTACAATAAAGTTTTTCCTCTTTCCTCATTTCTCCAATTTTAAAATATATAAATAAATAAATGATAAAAACATTGGTTTTATTTTGAAAGAATAATTGGGGTATCTTTGCGAGGAACACGTCTATATATATATATATATATATATATATATATATATATATATATATATATATATATATATATAATCACTACAGATACTTTTGAAGTATCTGTAGTGATTTTTAACAGTTACTCGTACTCGCTTATAAGCTTACAGGTTCTTTGATGGTTATCCATTACTACTTGACTACTTGACTCGTTTTCTACGGCTATAAACCATATTAGATAATGGCAAGCAATATTTAGTAATAAAAAGGTTAATATGATCAAAATCAATGGTAATTGTTAAAATAAGGTGCCTCCTCACGGATTTTTTGGCGTGTTGGTTCTATATTGTATTTTGAAGCACTAAAGACATATCCGTTAAACAAAAAAATCGCTCTTAGCTACGCAAAAAGTTATTAAGCATTAAAGATAACTGTTTTGCAAATTATGAAGGATCACATAAACACTGATATTTGTAAACACAAATATTTCATTCCTTTTTTTTTTTTTTTGTCTCTCTTTTCGGATACATTTATTTAGAATTAAGGGCACACGTGCTATGTGCTTCCGCTTGGTCAAGAAGATATCAAAACTCTAGTCAATCCAACTCTCTAAAATTAATAGAATTCTATTAATTGAGAGGAGATCGTTGACCGTTGATGATGCGAAGGTAGGATTTGTCAGGGTTCGGTCGTTGCTTCTTAATAAAACTACATTTTACAGTGAAAATGGTTTTATTGTTGCCAAAGTTTCGGCTTGAACTTCAAGCCTTCATCAGGCCTGTAAAAACAAGCAGGGCAGATTTGATATTAACACATCCATATATGTAAACATATATATATATATATATATATATATATATATATATATATATATATGTATATGTATATATATATATATATATATATATATATATGAAAAAATAATATAATAAAATAATAACATGTAGCTAGGAAAAAAATATGCTATAGCAGCGGTTAGATTAGAGGTACATGGGAACAGATACAAGAATTCTATTAATTTTAGCGACTCCAGTCAATCAAACAAACGCTAATACACTTTTAAAATCACTACTGCTACTTCAAAAGTAACCCCGAAATACCCGATAATTGTAAAAATGCCACATAAGCTCTTCTTCTCGATATGGTCTAATATGTACAAAGATTTCGTATGTAGAACCTCAAGGTATATTAAAGAGACACGAGATATGCAGGTACAATATTGAACACATGGTAGGTATGTTGAACAGATAGGCCGCATTCGATGAAGGACAGACTGCCTGTCTGCACGTGGAATCTCCACATGAATTCCTGGACAGCTGGAATATAAGTTCTTTGCATTCTTGTTGGGACGGCTTCCCCCCACCTTTTCGGAGAAGCCTTTGGAATGTATAGTCATTTTTCCACCATCTCCCTTGCGCCTTTTTACCTACTTTTTCCTCTTTTTCGTCTTTTTTGAAGACCTCTTTCTGTTCGTATTTACTTCTAACAATATTTATAGTGTATAATAGTAAAATACTGCCATTTTAAAGATAAAAATCCTACCTCCTTCAAAGTATATGTATCATTATGATTGCTTAGTATGTGAAAAGTCCAGTCATCTTCTAGTTATTTTTTTTTTTTTTTAACATTCTCCACTGCATATTAAAGGTTTAATTTTTGTAATAATTAACAAAAAAAATCTTCAAATTTTCATTGATTTTTCCTACTAAGCTCTATATGACCTCTAGTTGAACTATATATATATATATATATATATATATGGATTGCATTTGTATGGAGTAAATGTCTCCTTTATCCTATTATTCTTGAGAGATGTAAGAGAGAGTTAGATAGAGCCCTAGAGTGGCTCAGGTGGCACTTGCAGCTTGGTAATTCCAGGCCGTGGACCTCTTGTAACGAATTCAGGCAGACCACCAGGATTATCTTGTTAGGTTACATCTCTCTCTCTCTCTCTCTCTCTCTCTCTCTCTCTCTCTCTCTCTATCTATCTATCTATCTCTCTCTGTCTCGTATCTCTTATATCTCATTATCTAGTCACAGTTTACAATTTACAATAATTGTAAAATCTGTAACAATTACCCTGTTACACCTTAAGGATTACAAATAGCTGTAGGTAATTCAAGGGATTCGTCTGTAATTAGATATAATACTTATATTTGTATAGCCTGTTTAGACAGTTTCAAACCCATTCACCTCCGAACTGTAGGAAATAGACGATTTTGACCTAGCGTATGACACTCATCATATAAAGACTAACCTGTGTACCACCTTCGGTCAAACTCGGTCAAACGGTATGGATTTATATAAGGAACAATCATACAGATAGACAGCTGGTAGACGTTTTAGACCTAGCCTACGATCCTTCCCGGATCAAGACCTACTAATGTTCCAAGTTTGATGAAAATCGGTCTAACGGTGTGGATTTGTAAAAGGAATAAACTTACAGACAGACAGCTGGTAGACGTTTTAGACCTAGCCTACGATCCTTCCCGGATCAAGACCTACTAGTGTTCCAAGTTTGATGAAAATCGGTCTAACGGTGTGGATTTGTAAAAGGAATAAACTTACAGACAGACAGCTGGTAGACGTTTTAGACCTAGCCTACGATCCTTCCCGGATCAAGACCTACTAGTGTTCCAAGTTTGATGAAAATCGGTCTAACGGTGTGGATTTGTAAAAGGAATAAACTTACAGACAGACAGCTGGTAGACGTTTTAGACCTAGCCTACGAGACTTCCCGGATCAAGACCTACTAGTGTTCCAAGTTTGATGAAAATCGGTCTAACGGTGTGGATTTGTAAAAGGAATAAACTTACAGACAGACAGCTGGTAGACGTTTTAGACCTAGCCTACGAGACTTCCCGGATCAAGACCTACTAGTGTTCCAAGTTTGATGAAAATCGGTCGAACAGAAGTAGGCCCTTCTCTAAGTCCCTCAACTTGCAACAGTATGTTCTAAGAGTGGGTTTACACTAGGATAGCTATTGCAGGATATTTATGTCAGAGAGAAATTCTGACAAATGTAAACCATGTAGAATTTATGTCTGACATAAATTCTACATGGTTTACATTAGTCAGAATTTCTCTCTGATATAAATATCCTGCAATAACTGTCCTAGTGTACCATAAACGCACCCTAACTCAGCAAAACAGTTGCAATATCAATCAGACAGATGTTTAGCAAAAACAGTTGTTTGTCGATAAAATTATACAGTTGGTTATTAGGGATAGTAACGGAAACGCGCTAAGATGACGCAGTTCCTGCGAGTCGGACTTTTAATATTTTGGTAAGAGAATTTTAATGAATCATTTTTTATTAATCCTGTTACTACCTCATTCCTTATAAGACCAGAGAGTGAGATATATCCCCAAGGCCTCGTGCCTGTTTGAAAAAGAGCCGTCCACGACGGAAAGTAGGACGAGAGAGGACTATATTTAATCCCGGATAGAAGAAGGAAGAGGATAGGAGTGTATTAGGTGAAGAGAGCCACAATTTATTAGAGACACCCTGGGATAGGGAAGGAAGGGAAGTAGATAGAGGATCAGGGATCACATTAGAAGAAAGAGGGCGTGGGACTGAGATATTTATGTCTAGGTTCTCGAGTATATAGTCAGGGAGCAATGCATACATTACTGTCCTGTCTTCTACCTTTTATCCTGTGTCTTGGTGGTGTCTTCTCGGGTCAGAATACCACACTCTCACTTCCGGATTACGGGGGTGGGGTCTTTATTTTTATGAAGGGTCTTTCTTACTTTCTTATATTTATTCTTAAAATTGATATTATTAATGAAAAATCCGACTCGCAGGAACTGCGTCATCGTAGCGCGGTTTCGCGCTGAATTTAAGATTCAACCCTCGGGAGCGCGCGCTCCTTTCCACACAGGGTAACGCGCGATGTATCTGGGAGAGGCAACAGGGGTTTATACTTAATAAATAAACACTCATTCATTAAAATGGTTTTGTTTTGAACTAATATCATATGTTTTATTGTAATAATGACAATTGTTGCATTAGAATAATTGATGGGCTCCGTGACAAAGGTGACTATCCCACAATTAGAACAAACTGAGAAAATTAAGGTTAAAGTTTAGAAGACTTTGGAAAAAATTAGCGATGGTGACAGAAATGATTTTAATTGGTCTTTATTCATTAGATACACAAAATTCTTACGAATATGACGTACCATAATAATCAAAAGTTTATGGTTAGACATGATAATTAAAAACAAAAAGCATAGTCATGTTTGGCTCTCTCATAAATAAAAAAACTTATATTTGAAGAATAGTGGTCACATATCGGGAGATTTATAAATAATGAAAAATTATTTTTCATTAGATTTCTATGATTATGTATCAATAATTTAACAAAACAATGATATCCAGATTAGGTAAGTTCTGTAGTATGTGGGACAGGAACAGTGCAATCTTAATATTGCGGTTTTGTCCTCCACAGGCGTATTTCATGAACATTCCTTGGTGGTTCATAGACAGGATCTGCCACGGAGTCATCAGAAGCTTCAACTATATCACTCATGTTGCTGCTTACTATTAGCAAAGCCATACCTAGTGTGGGTTGGTCAAGTCTGCCTCTCACATGATTTAGCTTTGCAGGAAGTTCAAAAACAAACTAACAGATGTGAGTACTAATCAATGAGGTGTAAAGGCTGGGCATTTCTATCAATTATAAATCTTAAAATTCTCTATCAGGAGAAGTGAATAACATGATTCCAAGTATCTAAACATAAATTAAATTAAAAACTTTTTTTCCATTTTTCTCGAATCTGGTTTACAGATATTGCGTTAAAAATGGTTTCATTCATTATCCTACGTTAAAGAACATATCGTCGATACAAATGCAAACTAACGAATCTGCAAATCAACACTTTTGAGAGTGGAAAAGCATTTATTCATAACTTTTTTTTGGACAGTCAAATATTCGGCAGATTTGGCCTCTTGATAGTGGAATACTTTCCCTTTAATAGAGTGAAGTCAGATTGAAGAATTTGCCGTAAATAAGTCCAGCAGAAATTAGTAAAGGTTGACAATGATAGATGCATTTTTTCATATTCGTTACTTTGCATTTGTATAGACGACATAATCAGTGTACCGGCAAGTCCATATTTCGAGACCTACAAGGCTGACATATGGGCATTTCTTATTGGCATTTTCCATTGCGTCATAAAGTCAGCGTCTTAAACGGGGTTTCTCGCAATGAAGGGCAGCAAAAAAGGCGCTTAAACATGGAAAACGTGACTTTAAAATATTGTCACGTATTTCGTAATCCTTATCCTGTTTTTATTTTAGGCATAATATATTATTTTTGTTTTGTGCATAGATTGTTTTTCTGTTTCAAAGTTCTTAAGGTAAACATAACAATAAAAATTACTTTTTAATTCGTTTAATTTGACGCTCTCGGTATTCAATTCCGTCCAGTAGATCCCGAGATATTGAATGTCTATGTCCAATTAAGCGAATTAAGTGAGCACTTTCCATTACTGTGTGGTAAAATTAGTACAAACCTATGCTGCTAGGATATTTTCATTTAACTGACACCAAAGGGTCGAACTTTGTCCAAAGTGTGCAAGCAGACAGTTATATACCTATATATTTGTCTGTTCACACTCGGAAAAATGTACAAGCATATACAGGGTGTCCCAGTATATGTGTCCACCCCCTTTTCCTCTTAGAGTTGTTGGAATTTCGAAATGAAACTTGGTAGGTCTTAGTTATGTTGCATGAGGTTTCTTTTAAAGGTTTAGTTGACTTTGTAACATTCTCCAGTTTTTCTCCAGCGCATCTAACTCTTGATTTTCCGATGGCGGCAGGTATTTTTTATGACGAATTCTGATAGAAAATTTAATTTTAAGACTAATTTATTCCGAGACATATTTTGATCCGACGCACCGTTTGCGCGTAAAACGCAAAAAACTGAAAAATATCGCCCTTTTGTAGACAAATTCCTATTTATCACTGAAACCAAGCCTTGTACGTAAAAACACCTCGATACAAACGTTGTAGCCTATTAATTAAGTTTTAAAAGGAACAATTCAGAAAATCGATATGAATAGAAAAAAAAAGTAGCTGACATAAACAATAAAAAAAAAGTACTTATTTACTTTATGAAAAAAGTATATAAAAATTATTATAAAACAGAACAGAATAAATTTATTTTTCCATATGAAATTATTATATCGTAAAACTAAAAAAAAAATTGCCTTTGTTTTCATTCATAATATCCCGTTAAATATTTAATCTACAACTTTGATCTTGGTATCATCTGAAAGGAAAATTAATAGGCTACAACGTTTACATTGAGGTGTTTTTACGTACAAGGCTTGGTTTCAGTGATAAATAGGAATTTGTCTACAAAAGGGCGATATTTTTCAGTTTTTTGCGTTTTACGCGCAAACGGTGCGTCGGATCAAAATATGTTTTGGAATAAATTAGTCTTAAAATTAAATTTTCTATCAGAATTCGTCATAAAAAATACCTGCCGCCATTGGAAAATCAAGAGTTAGATGCGCTGAAGAAAAACTGGAGAATGTTACAAAGTCAACTAAACCTTCAAAAGTAACCTCATGCAACATAACTAAGACCTACCAAGTTTCATTTCGAAATTCCAACAACTCTAAGAGGAAAAGGGGGTGGACACATATACTGGGACACCCTGTATAAGCAGTATAGGTTTCTACCAATTTAACCACAATGTACTAATGTGACCCCATTTTACGGTTACTTTTTTTTTTTTTACTTTTTTGGCCCATCGACTTCTAGGGTCGTTAGCACAATTGTGAAATGTTTCATGTTTAACATATGATGAAACAATTCTAACGAGGCTTAATACATAAGCCAAGTTTATATATAACATTTATCTAACTCTAATACTAAAAGTACTATGTAAAAAGTGTGTTAGTTCTTTTTAACATATATCGGAACTAACAATAATCCTAAATCTAAGCCCAAAGGCTCTATATACATATTTACATTTTAGCACACACTCACGATTATACCCCAATACACACAAGCTTAATAAATACTGTACAGCTACACTCTACATTCATACCAACGCTAAGAACACTCATACAATAAATACATTGGAGATATTCAATTTTAAAATAACTTTTTTTTTTAAAAATGCTGAAGCCATCCTTTATGATCGATTTTCAAGTTGTAAAATGTTGTTGAAAGCTTGAGTGCGTTATTTTATTTATGTAAAAATATTGCAAATATGTAAAGAATTTTTTGTGGATTTTGCATTAATTTTAAAAATGTTAAAAACTATCAAACTGTTTTTAACGAAATTTAAATTGTTCCATGGGCGAGACTTGTGAAATAAAAAAAAAAAAAAAAAAAAAACCAGCTCTCATTGTTGAATACATTTTCCGTTTTATTCACATAACTGTAGGGGGTTATTCTTCTTTCTCTTTTTTTTTTTCCTTTGCTAAAGCCAGCCAACGGCTTTTATAAGGGGAATCGGTGGAATATGAAGAAGACATTTGTGATTCGGGGAGGAACTCCTTTATCCCCCCGGTAGGTCTGGATATCTGGGAGCTTAGAAATACCAGGATCGGGATACCGGAATCCCAACCAGCTATTCGCAGGATCACAGCCACCAATAGATCCTTTATTGAGAAATATGTCCTCCAACCACCAATCGTCGTTCCGTAGATATCCTCAGTCAGGTTCTATATTCTACAAAGAAAGAAAAAGAAAAAAAAAATAGGTCTCAGGTACACGACTTATATCTTCATCTCTTGAGGGGACTTCATTGTGCCCTATTCTGATACGTGTGGGATGTACCTAATGCCTTTAAGGGCGTATGCTTGATATATGACGAGGGACGGGGTTAAAAGGGAATTTCGCCTTTCGGAGAATTTCTACGCTCAAGTGGATATAAAACGGATGTTATAAGCTCGACGAATTTGGTATATCAAAGGTATTGGACTATCAAAAGGAAGTCATCTTAAAGGTATGTAGAAAAGGTAAAAAATATATTAAGATGGCTTTGAAAGGTAACATCCGTTTTGCTTATAACCTTAATGTTATATATTGGAGATGGGAGATTGAACATTCCTCTCTATTGTCGGTTATTATTAAAAATTTATTGATGGCGTTCCTTTCAGAATGAAGATTACAAAGGAATCCATGTTACATAAAATTATACATATATAAACAGGTTCTATTTCGGGAAAGGGGTGCTAATAACTGGTATTTATTAAAGATTTATTTATTTAAATTTTAACGTTCATTTATTATTGAAAAATAATTTTAGGGCGGGTTATCTGGAGGATACCACCCTTTTCTAGTCAGGATAGGGCTGAGGGCTTTTATTTTTTCGAAAGAAAAATATATTAAAGAAAATAAATTTTAGAAAACATATTTATTTTGATAAATTTCCTCAAAACATGATGATAAATACAAGTTAAATATCTGTAGAAAAATCGTCTATGTTCTCGAAAATCTTCTCCAACAAGCGTAGATATTGTTGGGGTTAATTCATTGTCTGTATATTGGTCAGAAGGTCCCAACAAAGAATAAATAAATAATAGGCGTGTTCATAAAATAATAAATATATTCCTCTTGAATAAATAAAATAATAAAACTTAACTTCAATAAATAAATAAAATCATAAGACGACTGTCAATAAATAAATAAAATAAATAATTGTTCATAAATAAAAAGTGTTCATAAATTAGAATCAGAGTTCAATGGTACGGTATGACGTCACTGGAGATGATGTGCGGATCTCCATGCGGAGAGTTGGTAGCCGGGAGCTTGGATCTCGCTGGTACTGCTTGTACCGAGAAGGTAACCTAGGGTTATCGCAAGCTGCCTTGAATCTAGTAAAAAGTTCAGTACTTGCGGATAGATCCTAGTGCACCGAGATGTTGGGCTGGTTTTGGTGGATCTCTCGGAGCAGGCAGCAGGATACAAATTGCTAGGAGAACGACACTTGGCTTAATCTGCTGAGATGCCGAATCCTCCGGTTATCTGCTCACTATCTGGATACTAACTCCTTAACTAGCGGTAAAAATTATTCCCGCGGGAAAGCTCCATTAAAACTTTAGTGCAGCGGGCTTTTCTCCCGCGGGAAAATATAATTTAAAACAAGCTCCGCTACAATATGAATATGCTCCTCCTAGTTCCGCATTTTCTCCTGTTTCTGCATTTGAACGAATAAGTAAGAGGCCGAGGGTCGGCGCTAAAGGCCCAGAAGTCGATGCACCGTAAAAAAAAAAAAAAAAAAAAAAAAAAAAAAAAAAAAAAAAAAAAAGAAGTTAGAAATGAGTGCCTAAGAGCATTGTCTTCAGTCCTCAGATGGTATCTTAACATAATTATATTCAATACGTTTGAGTCAAGACCACAAATCAAGCTATAACAAAATTAGAAAATGTTACCGGAACATATCGTCCCTACCATGTTACCGGAACATATCGTCCCTACCATGTTACCGCAACATATCGTCCCTACCATGTTACCGGAACATATCGTCCCTACCATGTTACCGGAACATATCGTCCCTACCATGTTACCGCAACATATCGTCCCTACCATGTTACCGGAACATATCGTCCCTACCATGTTACCGGAACATATCGTCCCTACCATGTTACCGCAACATATCGTCCCTACCATGTTACCGCAACATATCGTCCCTACCATGTTACCGGAACATATCGTCCCTACCATGTTACCGGAACATATCGTCCCTACCATGTTACCGGAACATATCGTCCCTACCATTTTACCGGAACATATCGTCCCTACCATGTTACCGGAACATATCGTCCCTACCATGTTACCGCAACATATCGTCCCTACCATGTTACCGTAACATATCGTCGCTACCATGTTACCGGAACATATCGTCCCTACCATGTTACCGGAACATATCGTCCCTACCATGTTACCGGAACATATCGTCCCTACCATGTTGAACTATCGAATATGAAAATCGGAGCAAAATAGCGAACGAACATATTCTATCCATTGACGAAGTAATATATTGAAAAATGGTCTTATTCGATACTTTATTTAAGGCATTCACGGTTATTCTAAATGGGTTAGATATGCGACAATTTGCGACAAGACGTATCGCCCACAATGCAAGAGCAAAGTATCGAATCTGAAAAACGAGATTTTTCAATTTAACTCGTAGGCTTCCACGGCCCGAGTCATTACACATATTATAGTCTTATGGTATTGACCGTGTCACGAACTTCTTTACCGACGTTTCGCTAGTCATACTGCCAGCTTCTTCAGAGCTTAGTCTGAGAATGAGGATGTTCTTCTAGTTAACTAGAAGAACATCCTCATTCTCAGACCAAGCCCTGAGGAAGCTAGCAGTATGACTAGCGAAACGTTGGTGAAAAAGTTTGTGACACGGTCAATACCAGGAGATTTTTCAGTTCGACATGGTAGGTACGATATATTTTATAGAGTCAAAGTTATTTTATTTAATTTAAATAAGGAGGCTCGGTGACCGTGAGCGTTAAGGCGGGAGCACCTGACACACCGTGGCAAGGGTCTTGAGTTCGATTCCCACTAGGGGAGGTGGCTTTTCTTTAGAAAAAAGAAAATGCATTAGCCCTATCCTGGCTAGAAAAGGGCGGCAACCTGTAGATAACCCACCCTAAAATTTGTAGTTATTAATAAATGGACATTAAAATTTAATAAATAATTAAAACGATCACAGTTACTGATAAAATTATTGGCACCCTTTTTTCGGAAATCTCTCTCTCTCTCTCTCTCTATATATATATATATATATATATATATATATATATATATATATACATATATATATATGTATATATATATATATATATATGTATATAATCTAAAGCCCAAGGGGGGATTTAGAGCCCAATTTTCCCTTCTTTTATGCATATCTCTGTCCACAAAATTCCATTTGTTAGAAATACATTCACCAACAATAGTATGGCAATCAATTTATTTACGAAGAATGCGCTTATTTCACACAGCTATTGCATGGAGGTATTTCTTTTTATCGAATTATTTACATTTCGCTCAGTGTATTACCAAGAAGGTCGAATGGAGTTGATTAAGGAAGGAGGAACAGTGGTGCCAACCCCTCCCATTACTGGGCCTATACTTAAATAGGATTTATCGGGGTCCTATTAGGAGCAAAGGGCCGATAAGGGCAGTAAATGGGCACCGACAGCTTCTTATAGGCCCAATCTTATAGGCCGGCCACCACTCGGACCTATAAATTCAAGGGGGAGAAGGGGGGAATTAGACCCCTACTCGAGCAGGGTACGGTGTAGTTAACCAATTTAGATGGCCTACTTCGTCTTCTCTAGACGACCTATTGTACTTTATTGCTGTACTGTTTGAGAGTGGATATTCTCTTGCATTATTAATGAGTGTTAGAAAAGGGTGAGTGAGAAGATTAAAGTTTATTTCATTTTTGAACCCCTTAAAGCTGAGGGAAAGATAATGTTATGAAGAAAGGTTGCTAATTGTGTTAATTATGATTTAGAGAATGATGGAAAAGATTTTATCTTCTAGTGTCGTTATTCGAGGGTCGATATCGATGCCAATAATAAATATCAGCAGGCAGTAAACAGCACAGCACTCAACACACTTTCGGAATGACTTTAAACCCACTTTTGATAGAATAATTAAGAAGTACCTCTCGATGGAAAATATATTTGTCAAATACCATTCACTCACTCATTCAGTGCCCTATCACCGCCTAGCCCTAACCAGTTGACAGAAAATTTTGCTTGGACACACCCTTTACAACGTAAACACACGCTAAGAAAGGATTTTTTGATATTCGAATTTTTAACTATTTTTAGAGGGGTTTGAATTTTTAGTTGGTTAGAGCCAGTGTTGGGCAAAACTAACGTTAGTAAACTAAACTAACGTTAGTTTTCCCTAACTAAAACTAAACTAATGTTATATTTTTAGTTTTAGTTTTAGTTTAGTTTTAGATTTGTATAATTATTAATCATATGGACTCCGTTTTAGCACTTTCCTCCGAAGGAAAGTAGCTATTGAGGTTGGACTCATGACGGAATTTTTGAAAAATTTCTTCAAATCTTTATCGATCCTACCTAGTAGACACCGAAAATGACCCCCGTTAAAGTTTATATATATCTATATATATATATATATATATATATATATATATATATATATATATATATGCATATATATATATGTGTCTGTTAACACGATAGCGGCCAGAGTTTTTGTTTTTTCGTCACGAAACTTGGTATATAGCATTCAATTAGCAAACGATTGAACGAGTTCGTTAACCACCAAAGTCGGTCCACCGGAAGGGGGGGTTTACCCCGAACCCAAAACACTTATTTGACTATGTCAGCCGTAATATTTGTTATATTTCAACGAAACTTGGTATTCGTAGTGTTAATATAGAGAGAAAAGTGAGATATAAAAATGAACTAAATCGGTTCATTAGAAGGGGGGGTTTACTCCGGACCCACAATACCAATTCGCCACTACCAGCCGTGATTTTTAGTATATTTCGACGAAACTCGGTATTCGTAGTGGTAATCTACAGGTAAATATGTGTTGTAAAAATAAACTAAATCGGTTCATTAGAAGGGGGGGTTTACTCCGGACCCAAATTCCTAATATACTCATACCGGTCGTAATTTCTGCTGTATTGTAACGAAACGCGGTATACGTCGTGGGTAACTCATGAGAAAGAAGTGTTGTAAAAATGAGCTGAATCGTTCAATCGGAAAGCGGGGGTTTAATTTGTAATATATTTGAATAGAAAAGCCGGCAGACGTAGGTTCACAAAGCCGCCGCAAGGAGCGCTTTCTACCACTAGAGGGACTGTATCCTGTTCCTGCGTTAGATCAAAATACGATAATATGAGGATTTTTGTATTTATTACGTAGTGTAGTAGGTACCATGTGTAAACATAACTCTGGAAGCAAATTAATAATTGATCAGTCATTACAAAATGAGAACTATTCACGTTTTTATTTTATTTATGTAGGATATTTTAAGCAAATTGTTCTGGAAAGCAGTCTACACTACCCAAATTCTGAGGAAAGTGCTTAGTTATGCAGCTCCTGCGTGACGGACTTTTTAGTAATGCAATTAGTTTAGTTTAGTAAAAGAGACCTAAATTTGTGATTTTAGTTTAGTTTTAGTTTTTAGTTAACTAATTTAGTTTATCAAAGAACATATGTTTTCAAATTACGAGAAAAAGCCACAATTTTTTATTCTTAAGGAAGTTCTATTAGTTTTAATAATTTACTTAATTGTCGAAATAACATATGATTTATATTAATTCATGTTATTTTAGTAAAACTAAACTAAACTAAACTAAACTAAATTTTTAGTTTAGTTTTTAGTGAATTCCCAAAGATTTAGTTTTAGTTTTAGTTTAGTTAAAATCCATTAATTAGTAAAATTTTAGTTTTAGTTTTTTTTAGGTTGCAATTTTTAGTTTAGTTTTAGTTTATTCCAAAAAGTGAGTTTAGTTTTAATTTTAGTTTTAGTTTTTAGTTTTGCCCAACATTGGTTAGAGCAGGCAAGCCTAGGCAGCACGAGTTGCTAGGACGATAACAGAACAGCTGTTACGGTACTGTATCTATTTCGTAGTATTATTTTAAGACTTTGATTACTTATCAATTGATGAATAACATATATGTATGTGGGTGATTCTACAGAAAAGTAGCACTTTTGGTGAAAACTTTTTTCCTTTTTTTTTACACCCTGTTTACAATGAAAAGCTTTTGATGACATCTAAATAAAGTGTTTTGGGGTAATTATCAAACAATGTTATCAAATCACAAGAATAAAAATCAACTGATTTTTTATGAAGAGCAGGGGAGTGATAAACAATTTTTACAACTCGTCATTTTACTAGAAAAATACTTTCAAAGCAGATCCTCTCTTTCCAGAAATCAAAATCAAGCTGAAATCATTTGTTTTTGTGTACATTGAGATTCTAAATTAGCTGACTGAAAAATAAAAAAGCCACGTTTACGCTTCACAAATGTTGTGTTTTCATTGTGACGGGGGAGTGATAACATTTTGTGTGACAGACATTAGTGAAGCTTTTGTCATCCTTTATGATAATATTTTTTAGTTTTTTCTCTTTCAGCTACATTCGTGAGGGCATATTGAAAAAAAATACTCTAACAAAAAACATACTGCAAGTTACTGTAGGACTAAAAAAATCAACTAATGTTACAAACCCGAGTAGTGTGACAGGGCAGAGGAGTGAGAACTTGGGCTTTGGAAAGCTCCAGCTCCAGATCAAAGGTTGTTACAGATCATCCAGTGCTAGGTATGATTCAAAATAGTTTTGTTTCATCTTACTAAAAAGGAAAAATATTAATATTTTCAATACGGACTGAATAATTGACAAAAACCAAAAAGTGCTCTTTTTCTGTAGAATCGCCCAAGTATGACGGGAGCCGTGCTATAATAAGCCACAAAATTATTGAGTAGCATTAATTTTGATGATACATTATTTAACGCAATAAAAGAACTACTTATTTGCCGCGACGAAACACGGTTATTCAGCTAGTATTTTATATAATATAAGCTATTTGAGTCAGTTATTTTGAAATTTGCAATCATAATGTTGAAGACGAATCGCTTATTTTTCACAACTGCAGCGAGAACGTCTCTAGATAAGGGGTTTTAGTAACTTTTGTATGTCATTTTTTTCTGTGGGCTTAAATACTTCCTTAGCCAATCGAAAATGATATCCTAGAGGATTTATGCGGCGGAAATGTGCCTATACACTCACTGCCACCGCTCATCCTAGAGGGTTTATGCGGCGGAAATGTGCCTATACATTCACTGCCACCGCTCATCCTAGAGGATTTATGCGGCGGAAATGTGCCTATACACTCACTGCCACCGCTCATCCTAGAGGGTTTATGCGGCGGAAATGTGCCTATACACTCACTGCCACCGCTCATCCTAGAGGGTTTATGCGGTGGAAATGTGCCTATACACTCACTGCCACCGCTCATCCTAGAGGATTTATGCGGCGGAAATGTGCCTATACACTCACTGCCACCGCTCATCCTAGAGGATTTATGCGGCGGAAATGTGCCTATACACTCACTGCCACCGCTCATCCTAGAGGATTTATGCGGCGGAAATGTGCCTATACACTCACTGCCACCGCTCATCCTAGAGGGTTTATGCGGCGGAAATGTGCCTATACACTCACTGCCACCGCTCATCCTAGAGGGTTTATGCGGCGGAAATGTGCCTATACACTCACTGCCACCGCTCATCCTAGAGGGTTTATGCGGCGGAAATGTGCCTATACACTCACTGCCACCGCTCATCCTAGAGGGTTTATGCGGCGGAAATGTGCCTATACACTCACTGCCACCGCTCATCCTAGAGGGTTTATGCGGCGGAAATGTGCCTATACACTCACTGCCACCGCTCATCCTAGAGGATTTATGGGGTGGAAATGTGCCTATACACTCACTGCCACCGCTCATCCTAGAGGGTTTATGCGGCGGAAATGTGCCTATACACTCACTGCCACCGCTCATCCTAGAGGGTTTATGCGGTGGAAATGTGCCTATACACTCACTGCCACCCCTCATCCTAGAGGATTTATGGGGTGGAAATGTGCCTATACACTCACTGCCACCGCTCATCCTAGAGGACTTATGCGGCAGAAATGTGCCTATACACTCACTGCCACCGCTCATCCTAGAGGACTTATGCGGCGGAAATGTGCCTATACACTCACTGCCACCGCTCATCCTAGAGGGTTTATGCGGCGGAAATGTGCCTATACACTCACTGCCACCGCTCATCCTAGTGGGTTTATGCGGCGGAAATGTGCCTATACACTCACTGCCACCGCTCATCCTAGAGGGTTTATGCGGCGGAAATGTGCCTATACACTCACTGCCACCGCTCATCCTAGAGGATTTATGGGGTGGAAATGTGCCTATACACTCACTGCCACCGCTCATCCTAGAGGGTTTATGCGGCGGAAATGTGCCTATACACTCACTGCCACCGCTCATCCTAGAGGGTTTATGCGATGGAAATGTGCCTATACACTCACTGCCACCCCTCATCCTAGAGGATTTATGGGGTGGAAATGTGCCTATACACTCACTGCCACCGCTCATCCTAGAGGACTTATGCGGCAGAAATGTGCCTATACACTCACTGCCACCGCTCATCCTAGAGGACTTATGCGGCGGAAATGTGCCTATACACTCACTGCCACCGCTCATCCTAGAGGGTTTATGCGGCGGAAATGTGCCTATACACTCACTGCCACCGCTCATCCTAGAGGGTTTATGCGGCGGAAATGTGCCTATACACTCACTGCCACCGCTCAGCCTAGAGGGTTTATGCGGCGGAAATGTGCCTATACACTCACTGCCACCGCTCATCCTAGAGGATTTATGCGGCGGAAATGTGCCTATACACTCACTGCCACCGCTCATCCTAGAGGGTTTATGCGGCGGAAAAGTGCCTATACACTCACTGCCACCGCTCATCCTAGAGGGTTTATGCGGCGGAAATGTGCCTATACACTCACTGCCAACGCTCATCTTAGAGGGTTTATGCGGCGGAAATGTGCCTATACACTCACTGCCACCGCTCATCCTAGAGGGTTTATCCGGCGGAAATGTGCCTATACACTCACTGCCACCGCTCATCCTAGAGGGTTTATGCGGCGGAAATGTGCCTATACACTCACAGCCACCGCTCATCCTAGAGGGTTTATGCGGCGGAAATGTGCCTATACACTCACTGCCACCGCTCATCCTAGAGGGTTTATGCGGCGGAAATGTGCCTATACACTCACTGCCACCGCTCATCCTAGAGGGTTTATGCGGTGGAAATGTGCCTATACACTCACTGCCACCGCTCATCCTAGAGGATTTATGGGGTGGAAATGTGCCTATACACTCACTGCCACCGCTCATCCTAGAGGATTTATGCGGCGGAAATGTGCCTATACACTCACTGCCACCGCTCATCCTAGAGGGTTTATGCGGCGGAAATGTGCCTATACACTCACTGCCACCGCTCATCCTAGAGGGTTTATGCGGCGGAAATGTGCCTATACACTCACTGCCACCGCTCATCCTAGAGGGTTTATGCGGCGGAAATGTGCCTATACACTCACTGCCACCGCTCATCCTAGAGGATTTATGCGGCGGAAATGTGCCTATACACTCACTGCCACCGCTCATCCTAGAGGGTTTATGCGGCGGAAATGTGCCTATACACTCACTGCCACCGCTCATCCTAGAAGGTTTATGCGGCGGAAATGTGCCTATACACTCACTGCCACCGCTCATCCTAGAGGATTTATGGGGTGGAAATGTGCCTATACACTCACTGCCACCGCTCATCCTAGAGGGTTTATGCGGCGGAAATGTGCCTATACACTCACTGCCACCGCTCATCCTAGTGGGTTTATGCGGCGGAAATGTGCCTATACACTCACTGCCACCGCTCATCCTAGAGGGTTTATGCGGCGGAAATGTGCCTATACACTCACTGCCACCGCTCATCCTAGAGGATTTATGGGGTGGAAATGTGCCTATACACTCACTGCCACTGCTCATCCTAGAGGGTTTATGCGGCGGAAATGTGCCTATACACTCACTGCCACCGCTCATCCTAGAGGGTTTATGCGGTGGAAATGTGCCTATACACTCACTGCCACCCCTCATCCTAGAGGATTTATGGGGTGGAAATGTGCCTATACACTCACTGCCACCGCTCATCCTAGAGGACTTATGCGGCAGAAATGTGCCTATACACTCACTGCCACCGCTCATCCTAGAGGACTTATGCGGCGGAAAAGTGCCTATACACTCACTGCCACCGCTCATCCTAGAGGGTTTATGCGGCGGAAATGTGCCTATACACTCACTGCCACCGCTCATCTTAGAGGGTTTATGCGGCGGAAATGTGCCTATACACTCACTGCCACCGCTCATCCTAGAGGGTTTATCCGGCGGAAATGTGCCTATACACTCACTGCCACCGCTCATCCTAGAGGGTTTATGCGGTGGAAATGTGCCTATACACTCACTGCCACCCCTCATCCTAGAGGATTTATGGGGTGGAAATGTGCCTATACACTCACTGCCACCGCTCATCCTAGAGGATTTATGCGGCGGAAATGTGCCTATAAACTCACTGCCACCGCTCATCCTAGAGGGTTTATGCGGCGGAAATGTGCCTATACACTCACTGCCACCGCTCATCCTAGAGGATTTATGCGGCGGAAATGTGCCTATACACTCACTGCCACTGCTCATCCTAGAGGGTTTATGCGGCAGAAATGTGCCTATACACTCACTGCCACCGCTCATCCTAGAGGGTTTATGCGGCGGAAATGTGCCTATACACTCACTGCCACCGCTCATCCTAGAGGGTTTATGCGGCGGAAATGTGCCTATACACTCACTGCCACCGCTCATCCTAGAGGGTTTATGCGGCGGAAATGTGCCTATACACTCACTGCCACCGCTCATCCTAGAGGGTTTATGCGGCGGAAATGTGCCTATACACTCACTGCCACCGCTCATCCTAGAGGGTTTATGCGGCGGAAATGTGCCTATACACTCACTGCCACCGCTCATCCTAGAGGGTTTATGCGGCAGAAATGTGCCTATACACTCACTGCCACCGCTCATCCTAGAGGGTTTATGCGGCGGAAATGTGCCTATACACTCACTGCCACCGCTCATCCTAGAGGGTTTATGCGGCGGAAATGTGCCTATACACTCACTGCCACCGCTCATCCTAGAGGATTTATGCGGCGGAAATGTGCCTATACACTCACTGCCACCGCTCATCCTAGAGGGTTTATGCGGCAGAAATATGCCTATACACTCACTGCCACCGCTCATCCTAGAGGACTTATGCGGCAGAAATGTGCCTATACACTCACTGCCACCGCTCATCCTAGAGGACTTATGCGGCAGAAATGTGCCTATACACTCACTGCCACCGCTCATCCTAGAGGACTTATGCGGCGGAAATGTGCCTATACACTCACTGCCACCGCTCATCCTAGAGGATTTATGCGGCGGAAATGTGCCTATACACTCACTGCCACCGCTCATCCTAGAGGGTTTATGCGGCGGAAATGTGCCTATACACTCACTGCCACCGCTCATCCTAGAGGGTTTATGCGGCGGAAATGTGCCTATACACTCACTGCCACCGCTCATCCTAGAGGGTTTATGCGGCGGAAATGTGCCTATACACTCACTGCCACCGCTCATCCTAGAGGGTTTATGCGGCGGAAATGTGCCTATACACTCACTGCCACCGCTCATCCTAGAGGGTTTATGCGGCGGAAATGTGCCTATACACTCACTGCCACCGCTCATCCTAGAGGATTTATGGGGTGGAAATGTGCCTATACACTCACTGCCACCGCTCATCCTAGAGGGTTTATGCGGCGGAAATGTGCCTATACACTCACTGCCACCGCTCATCCTAGAGGGTTTATGCGGTGGAAATGTGCCTATACACTCACTGCCACCCCTCATCCTAGAGGATTTATGGGGTGGAAATGTGCCTATACACTCACTGCCACCGCTCATCCTAGAGGATTTATGCGGCGGAAATGTGCCTATACACTCACTGCCACCGCTCATCCTAGAGGACTTATGCGGCAGAAATGTGCCTATACACTCACTGCCACCGCTCATCCTAGAGGACTTATGCGGCGGAAATGTGCCTATACACTCACTGCCACCGCTCATCCTAGAGGGTTTATGCGGCGGAAATGTGCCTATACACTCACTGCCACCGCTCATCCTAGAGGATTTATGGGGTGGAAATGTGCCTATACACTCACTGCCACTGCTCATCCTAGAGGGTTTATGCGGCGGAAATGTGCCTATACACTCACTGCCACCGCTCATCCTAGAGGGTTTATGCGGTGGAAATGTGCCTATACACTCACTGCCACCCCTCATCCTAGAGGATTTATGGGGTGGAAATGTGCCTATACACTCACTGCCACCGCTCATCCTAGAGGACTTATGCGGCAGAAATGTGCCTATACACTCACTGCCACCGCTCATCCTAGAGGACTTATGCGGCGGAAAAGTGCCTATACACTCACTGCCACCGCTCATCCTAGAGGGTTTATGCGGCGGAAATGTGCCTATACACTCACTGCCACCGCTCATCTTAGAGGGTTTATGCGGCGGAAATGTGCCTATACACTCACTGCCACCGCTCATCCTAGAGGGTTTATCCGGCGGAAATGTGCCTATACACTCACTGCCACCGCTCATCCTAGAGGGTTTATGCGGTGGAAATGTGCCTATACACTCACTGCCACCCCTCATCCTAGAGGATTTATGGGGTGGAAATGTGCCTATACACTCACTGCCACCGCTCATCCTAGAGGATTTATGCGGCGGAAATGTGCCTATAAACTCACTGCCACCGCTCATCCTAGAGGGTTTATGCGGTGGAAATGTGCCTATACACTCACTGCCACCGCTCATCCTAGAGGATTTATGGGGTGGAAATGTGCCTATACACTCACTGCCACCGCTCATCCTAGAGGATTTATGCGGCGGAAATGTGCCTATACACTCACTGCCACCGCTCATCCTAGAGGGTTTATGCGGTGGAAATGTGCCTATACACTCACTGCCACCCCTCATCCTAGAGGATTTATGGGGTGGAAATGTGCCTATACACTCACTGCCACCGCTCATCCTAGAGGATTTATGCGGCGGAAATGTGCCTATACACTCACTGCCACCGCAGTGGCAGTGAGTGTATAGGCATTCTTCAATACGTTTCAAAATTAAAAACCAGTTTGTTTTTTTAGCACTTTCCTCCGAAGGAAAGTAGCTATTGAGGTTGCTCTCATGACGGAATTTTTGAAAAAATTCCCCGTTAAAATTTATACATAAATTTATATATACATATATATATATATACATATATATATATATATATATATATATATATATATATATATATATATATATATATATATATATATATATATATTTCTTTTTTCTTTTTTTTAAACTCAGGAAGCAATTTAATTACAAAATTAATAATTGAACACTTACTCTTTACAAAATTAAAAGAGAACTATTCATGTTTTTATTTTATTTTTATAGGACATTTTAAGCAAATTATTCTGGAAAGCATAATACTCCCCAAATTCTGAGGAAAGTGCTTAGTTATGCAGCTCCTGCGTGACGGACTTTATAATCTTTATTACAAGAAATTATGAAAAAAATTAACATTTCAGTACATTATAAGTTAAAGTTGTTTTTCTTAAAACTATGTTTTTTCAAATCGGGCGATACGCAAGCGCCTTCAATTTTTATCCGATCAACTTCTAACTTTTACTGCAGCTGCCTAATGATATTTGCTAGTAATGTACGTAGGATTTTTTCGATTGATTTACAAAGATTTATGACCGATTTTCGAAGGTTTTTTTTAATAGAATGTGAAGAATTGTTCACAATTTCCAAAACAACATTCAACATACTTCTCGTTTTTTGTACTAAATTAAAGATTACCCCCTGCAGACTATCGACGGTGAAAAAACAGGGTTTCCCTTTGTTAGACACAGCGCCGTCGTTTTGACTTCGAAGAATTAGAGCTTATTTTTTATTTGATACTTTAACATCTTATATAAAACTTAAGGCTTAAAGACTTAAAAAAATATTGATTTCTTTGCTAATCATAAATTGTAGAAAATTATTCTAATTTTGATCACACAAAATAGTATTACCCTTTAAGGTAGAAGATAGGGTTTACATTATTTGATTCTCATTGGTTAAGTAAACTAGGAGTCTTTCTGGTTAAGATATGGGAAGTGAAAAGAGATTGTGCGTGATAGTGAGAGCGACTTTGTGTGGGAGTGAGAGAATGACCGATAGCGCGAGAGAAGAAAGCGAATGAGGGAGATAGATAGACGGTGAAAGAGAGAGAAACTGAATGAGAGGGAGGTAGAGAGAGAGAGTGAGAGAGAGAGAGAGAGAGAGAGAGAGAGAGAGAGAGAGAGAGAGAGAGAGAGAGAGAGAGAGAGAGAGAGAGAGAGAGAGAGAGAGCTGGAGCTGTTGACAAAGAGAGATCGGAGTCTATCCGTCTGATTGTCCCCCGAAGTCCAAGCAGAGCAGTGCTGCCAACAATCGGAGAGAGTGGATGGGCCTTCTCATTACATTACCCATCCCTTCCCCCCACTAGCGGTGCTTATTGTCAAACATAAATTGATCGTTTCTGTCAACTAGCGACGAGAACAAATAAACCTTCCCTCTAGGAATTCAGATAGTCCCCCGCTACCTTTGGACGGCTGTTAGACGTTTGGACTGCTTATGGGAATATTAAATGGAGCTAGGGCGTTCACGGTTTAGTAAAGCTACTAACAATCATGGACGACATGACTTTACAAGATAGTCCATTCGTTGGCAAAGCCAATGAAACACAAACTACTGGACCAACCGAAACAGCTAAGTACCCTTATATTCTTCTTCTTGGAGATGTGAATGCAGAATGTACAGTATGGGACCCTTGTTTCATAAACATAATTAACGTCGAGTTTTATCCTCTTCGTCAACTGCATTCCGATGTATTATGTCATAATGTCGGGGCAACCAGTACATTGTAAACATGAGAGTTGGGCATTATTCAATAAATTTCTTATTCAATTATCATTCAAATAAATTGTTATTGAATGAAAATGTATTCATTGATTAAGTTATTCATTCACTGATATATTTTTTTTTTTTTTTTTTTTTTTACAATCATCACAACAGACGACTCAATATTCATTGACAACATACTCTTCTATCTTGGTTTACAGCATGTCCATTGCAGAAGAAACGACGATTTCGTTAACCGTAAGCAATCACCTGTTACCACAACTCGTGAACAAAATATTAATCCTCTCTTTCTGGAGTAATTCTTGCTTGTCAAACGAAACTAGTCATAAAACATACATTATAAGGTATGATCTAAAAACTATGAAAATTCGTTTCAGTGGAAGTACGAATTGATAAACGTGCAAACAATTTTATTATATGACGGTAAGTCTATTTTTCACAATATATTTATGTGTGGCATAAGATCAAATTTCATCTGCCTTTTTTCCTGTTTTAATTTAGTGTATATTTTATTTTTCGTTTTATGGTGTTTTTCTCCTTATCGTTTATTTTTACTGTGTCAAAATTAAAAGTGGAAGGTTCTCGGAGGTGTAGGCTGTAATTATATATTATTTTAAGTGCACCTGAAGAAGTTCCAAAAAGACCAGAAACATGTAGAGCAAAATAAAGGAGTAGCGAAGAAAGTTGTGTATTGATTGAAAATTTAATCGTTGATATAAATAGTTTGATATGATTTGATCTTTGATATCTTGTAAACAATTTTATACTTATTAGCGGAAGGTTGTCAGCACAGCGTCATTTTTTTCTTTGTTAGAAATCTATCTTCAACGGTTTTTTCCTTGTGAAAACAAATAGATACATCCTTGGAAACTGTATCATCAAATCCCCTACATACTTACGAACCATGTGCCTGATAGCTTACTAACGCAAAAACGTAAGCACAACGATTTCTTTTTCGTGCGAATTTCGCCCAAAAAAAGCATGTTCTTGTGGACGGATTCTGCTGGTTAACTTGACCTTTGAAATATCTCAAAGTATTTTTGTACCAAATTTGTACCACCGTTATTTTCTTGACCTACGGGTCCTGAAATATGCAATTTCCTAGTCGGACCTATGGAGGCAGGGAGGAAACACCTTACTAAAGTTTATGGTTATCGGCGAACTTCCACTCTTCGTGATCAGATTTAAGGAACTCTTTGATACGCCTATTCATTTTAAGGGGAGTAATTTATTTCTAGGAGTTGGTCCCCCTTCCTTCTTCTCCCCGCCGGAGAGGATGTTCTAGGGGAGTATAAGAAGACTGGAAGAGGAAGGGGAAGCGGAAGAGTCCCAAGGGAGAACTAGCTGGAGATGGACGATGGGCAGGAATACCCCAGGGGGGGGGGGGGGGGGTAACCCTACGGGGTAACCCTTGGGGTGGGGGTACGGTTACCGAGGTAACGCCCCACAGCCACAATGTACCTATCGTTTCCTGTTTTCTTACCGACCCTCTCTCTTTCTCTCTCTCGCCATCTCTCTCTGGGTCTTGTCCTCCCTCTCTCTCTTACTTCTCTCCAAATCGATCTGGAGACTCTCTCTCTCTCTCTCTCTCTCTCTCTCTCTCTCTCTCTCTCTCACTCTAATGTCTTGTCGGTCAAACAACCATCATCCCCCCTTCCGTATACCCTGCTTCTGCAAATACAAACAGAATTATTTACCTTAGTGAAAAGGAGAAACTCCTTCTGTTTGCATATTAAACCTAAATGGCTGTTCAGTTGTATTACACAGCAATATTAGAATGGAGACTAAGCAGAAAGTTTTCATATAATTAGCTAATTGGTAATGTACATGTCTTATTGAATCAGGACTGTCTTGAAACAGACCAAAAGTCCTTACTACAAAGATCATAACACAAAGTAATTTAATATATAGCTATGTCAGTATATTTATGCTTTGGATATTAGATAGATTGATATTTATTTTTTTGTATAAGATATATCTTGTACAAATATTGTCATTATTAGACACTTTGTTCCTTTTCATTTTGAGACTGGTAAAAACTATAATATTTTAACAATATCACAGTAAATGACAACATAAATGTTATATAATTCTAAAGTTAACTTAATATATTATTTAAATCATTTATATATTTATTATATTAATAAATGGGGTGGTGGCTATTCTTTAGAAAAATGAAAAGGCGTCAGCCCTGTCCTTGCTAGAAAAGGGTGGTAACCTACACATAACCCGTCCCAAAATTTTTAGTAAATAATAATGGACGTTAAAATTAAAATATTTTATTAATATACTAGCCGTTGCCCGGCGTGCAATGCTACACCTAGTTTCTGCCTTTGACTTCCCCCGTATCAAAATCTACCTGTATACCAAGTTACGTCAAAATCGGTGAATTTGTTTATATCTGTCTAGATGTAGTTCGTGAGACAGCCAACAGAGGTCAACGCGAAAGCAGTTCTGAAAAAAAACGACAGAGGCCAGTACCACAGCCTGCGAATAGATAACTCTTATCAAAGAAAGGCCAGCGCTCCTTTGTTAGACAGTGACTGTTGAAATAAACTGCATTACATGATTATATAACGATGTAAAGTCATCAATGAGTTTTCGAGTTCTTCAAATTATCAGGAACATCAACCAATAAATTTGAGACATTATTCAAATTGCTTTCAATTCAAAATGGCCGTCACAATCTGAATGGTTCAGTGTAGCCAATTTTTCTTGAACAAAACTTTAGACCTTTTGGCCAAATTTTGAAATTTTACTATTTTGACCTAGCGGAGGAGATTTCCCGTATCAAGACCTACCTGAGTGCCAAGTTTGGTCAAAATCGGTCAAACGGTGTAGATTTGTATAAGGAACAAACAAATAAATAAACAGACAGACACGTGATTTATATATATAGATTATTTATATTATTTATATATTTATAGCAAACAAATTGAAAGATTATTTTTATAATATTTTTTAAACAATGAAATACTTGTTAATATTATCTGAAATGTATCAGTATTGTCCAGTTATGATTATTAATGTGCGCTTCGAAATAAAAAAAAATTACAGGAAACTAAAACGAAAAGTAAAGCGTGTCAAAATTGATCATATTGTGAATCTACTCATTGACACTAAACAAGGAAACATCTCAAAGTGTCCGGAGCCGATTTTAATGAAACTTTGTATATTTATTAAACACACGAAAATAATCAATAGTTATTTTTTTTATATCGGCCCAATCGCACGTTTAAGGGGTGAAACCACCCTTCTAAATAATACATCAAATATTCTAACTTATAAACTATCGTAGATAGAAAAAAATGTATGGTGTTTTACATACCAATATATAAACAATTTTTAACAGATTGTTTAAATAATAATCTATTACCTATGTCTTTTATTCACCTTGAGGGGAAAGGTGCAAACAAATAAGACCAAAAAAAAAAGTTTGTAATTGTGTATATGTATATTTTTCCTGCAGAAAAGCATGGCGAAACGTTCGAAATATAGATTTTTTTTAAACCTGACGTTTTGTCTTAGCAGAATCCCAACCATTTCTTGAAATTTTATGTACTAAAGACAACGATATACACTTACAGCATCAAAAGCCCGACTCACTGTAATTGCTTCATCTTATGCTAAGTCATTCGTTCTTTAATATCTTCGCTGTAATCTTGCTTCTCTGTGCGCATCAGTATTTCCAGAAACGCCTATTTGTCCAGGTAGCGACAAAATTTCTATGTATAAGTTATGATTCTCTAATCGGTATACATGTTCCAAAATTTCTGTGATTATAATCACAGAAATTGAATAATTATTGGACGCATGAGTTGCATAAAGATTACTCCGGAAGGGCAATGAAAAGGTGGATGAAAAAATATTATTTTTTCTTGATGATTAGATAGTTAGCCGTCGAGGTGATAAGCAAACATGTAATAGTTGGGATTCGGCTAAAAAGAAACCTCAATACGATTTTTGTAAAAAAATCTATATTCAGGACGTTTCATATACTTCCACTATGGTTACTTAAGTGCTAACTTTGGTTTTCCTCTGCCTCCCGGCACTTTCATTGCTGACGAAGGCTACCAAAGAGTAGCCGAAACGTCCTCAATATAATTTTTTTTACAAAAATCGTATTGAGGTTTCTTTTTAGCCAAATCCCAACTATTCCATGTTTGCTTATTATTTTTTCTTTCGGAATGTAGATTACAATTTAAAGAGCTATTCTTAAAAGAAAAGGGTTTAAATAAATAAGTGTTGCTAACTATCGTGAATAGTGCAGTTTATATAACTTTAGTAGGTATAACCAATAACTTTAATATTTCTATGTTTTTTTTCTAAATGTTAAATACTAAAAAATAACTAAAACTCTCCCTTTTCAGGTTAAGAAGATTATGAAAGCTGATTTAATTGGTTTGACGGCCCATAATTTTGAACTTTGAGGACTATATTATCTATCATCAAGCTGGGAACTGTACATCATTTTCGAAAAATAGAATCATATTTCATAGTGAAAGCCATTTTCATACAGGAACGATTCTATACAAGTTGAGGAGCTTTTCGAAATTTCAGTGGAGTTTGTGAAATATGAGCTTGTACTTTAGTTTTATATTGCTACAAAAATTGAATAAAAAAATATACAAATATATTGTTGTAAATAACTCATAAAGAACCATTTTTTTGTTATTCTATTTGAATATTGTTGTTGTATTACAATTTCTTATTGCCTTTTATTTATTGTGCTTTATTTTACTTTTTGTTTGTGTTTTGTATTTCTTACAATCAGACTGCTACATTAACGGACTTTGATTCTGATGTCCTGATGAGTTAATTGCTAAAGTCGCGGAACTCATAATAAATAAAATAACGATTCCTAATGACTTACTGACAGAAGGTAGTCCGTACATTCAAACACTTCTAACATATTTAAAATATACACACATTCACTCGAAAGTATAACTATATGTCATTTTTAATGGAAACATTTTATTCTTTATTATTTTATTGTATATAATATTTTTATATATATTTTTTTTAATTTTATTTCTTTTTTTTCTTAATACCTTTTGTTACCTTCGTTTATTTTATAACCAACTGACTACCACTTGACTACCAACTAGACATGCGCGCCTAGGCTAAATTTTCCGGCGGCGGCGCGCTGGACTAAATTGGCCGGCGGCGGCGGCGCGCGCGGCGTGGGCTATTTTTTTAACCCCCAAGGGAGATGTTAAAATTTTAATCACAGTATATATATATATATATATATATATATATATATATATATATTATATATATTTGTCCGCTACTTCACAGGCTTAAAAATGGTCAGATTTTGAAGAATGTTGGTACAATAATCGTCTAATTTGAAACGTCAAATTCGTTCACCAGTAGAATCCGTCCTCCGGTGGGTTTTGGTACGAAATTCGCGCGAAAAAAATCGTAGAGCATTCGCACGTTTTCGGGTTTATATTCTTGCGTAATATATTCCTTAACATACGATAACTAACGAAACCGTTTTTAAGGCGATATCTGCAACAGTTTTGAGATAAGTGGAACAAATGTTTATGTAGCTCATTTTCGGTTTGGGTACATGAAATCGTGGGATTCCTACGTCTTTGGAATTCATCTAAACTAAGATGTTGATTACAATTGAAGTTAAGGAAGTATTCGAAAAACAAATTTTATTAGTGGACGTGAAAAATTTTCGGATCTTCGTATTTTGTAGTAAATATCTTTAAATAGGTTGGGAAGGTTCCCATTCGAAAGCTTACTAATGTCTCTACATAAATGGTTATTAAGTAATTTTTGACTGGGTGATGTCAATCGGAGAAATAACGGCTTAAAACTTCTAAAGCGTTTGCTTTGTTCTTTTAAACGGGGTTTTGTTTTTGTTTACTCGGTTGTTTTGAATTGCAATTGTCAGAAAAAGTAGGGTATCCTCGTGGTCTAGTGGCTAGCGCCTTAGATTTATAAGCGGTAGATTGTGGGTTCGAAGTTTCCTGTTGTGGCACCTTAAACTTCCTTTTGTTTGAGATTTTAATTTATATATTTTTTAGAAAAATCAAACCCTCTCCAAAAACTGTATGTATTCCTTTACTAATAGCTTCCTGATCTGACGCAGGAAAAGGATACAGTCCCCCTAGTTGGAGATATCGCTCCTCACGGCGGCTTTGGGAACCTACGTCTGGTGGGCGAATTCTAATGAAACAGAGTTTAAATTAAAACCTCCTTTCTAATAGACCGATTCATTTCATTTTTACAACACTTCTTTCTCATGAGATACCCACGACGTATTCCGCGTTTCGTTACAATACAGCAGAAATTACGACCGGTATGTGTATATTAGTACTTTAGGTCCGGAGTAAACCCCCCTCCTAATAAACCGATTTAGTTTATTTTTACAGCGTATTTCTCTCTTTAGATCAACATAACGAATACCGAGTTTCGTTGAAATATAACAAAAACTACGGCTGGCATGGTCAAATTAGTGTTTTGGGTCTGGGGTAAACCCCTCGTCCCGGTGGACCGATTTTGGTGGTTAACGAACTCGTTCAATCGTTTGGTAATTGAACGCTATATACCATGTTTCGCGAAGAAAGAACAAAAACAAAATACGTACATGTGCTAAAAGTTATAAAATATCGATAGCTACTATCGTTAGTCATGAACTATCCATATATCGGCAGTAACTATCGACTATTGCCCATCCATACCCTCAATCGGCGCGCCGACTGAATAGCCTCGGCGGCGGCGGCGCCGCTAAAACCCGGCGTGGCGTAGCTGCGCCGGCGCGGCGCGCATGTCTACTACCAACTGACTGACTTTGATTCTGCCGTTCTTATGAGGTCGTCGCACTTGTTGAGAAACTCAACAACAATAAATAAATAAATAAATAAAATAAAAATAAATAAATAACTCATAAAGAACAAAGAGGTTATAATATTTCCTATTTCAAATAAACAAGTCGATATGTTTTTATTCTTTATAATTCGTTTGTAGTGAAAGCTGAATAAAGTAATATATAGTTATATGGTTTGAAATGACAAATAATGAAATATGAAAAAAATAATAAAAGGTCTTTAAATAATTAAGTGTCTAAAAATAACCAAAACGTTGAATCATTTTCAAGTATTATAAAAAAAATATCTGTCTAATAAATATTTATGATTTATTTATGTGAGTTGAACTTTGAATGAATAAATCAAAAATCAATTATATTTACATTTAAATGAGGAACGCTAAATGTTGGTAAAATCTATATATATAAAAATCACGTGTCTGTCTGTTTTTCTGTTTGTTTGTTCCTTATACAAATCTACACCGTTTGACCGATTTTGACCGAACTTGGCACACAGGTAGGTCTTGATACGAGAAATCTCCTAGGCTAGGTCAAAATAGTAAAATTTCAAAATTTGGTCAAAAAGTCAAAAGTTTTGTTCTAGAAAAATTGGCTACACTGAACCATTCAGATTGTGACGGCCATTTTTAATCGACTACTACTGGCCTCTGTCGGCTGTTAGATGAACTGCTGTTGTGCTGGCCTCTGCCGGTATCATGATGAACTAAAACAAATTCACATCGTTTGACCGATTTTCGTAACTAGACAACTAGGTATCAAGTAGAGTAGATCTTGATACGGGGTGAGTCATGGACAGAAAGTAGGTGTAGCATGGCACACTGGGTAACAGCTAGTACTTCATAAAAAATAATATTATTTTTTTTATTTCAGACTAAAATGAGAAATGTCCCTGAGATTGTATTACTATCTTAGGGTGCGTTTACACTTGACACTTCTAGCAGGATATATCTCAGGTATTGGATAGATATTGTCTTGAATGTTTACACACTGACAGAAATAGCTAGACATTTATGTCATGGATATGTATATGAAAGTTCTGGATTTGGTATAATTTGCGATAAATGTACGGCCCGTTTACGCAGATACATTTGTGTCCTGTGTCGTACATAATCATTGTTTACATCTGTTGGTATAGAAGTGTCGACAATATAGCTAATAGCCAAGATATTTATCTCTGAAACTAAATTCTTCTCTTTATAATCAGTGTTTACACCTGATGGTATAAAAGTGTCGACACTTATAGCTCGTGATAGAAATATATACTATAGCAAATAGCCAAGATATTTATCTCTGACACTAAATTCTTCTCCTTATAAACAGTGTTTACACCTGATGGTATAGAAGTGTCGCCACTTATAGCTCGTGATAGAAATATATACTATAGCTAATAGCCAAGATATTTATCTCTGAAACTAAATTCTTCTCTTTATAATCAGTGTTTACACCTGATGGTATAGAAGTGTCGACACTTATAGCTCGTGATAGAAATATATACTATAGCTAGTAGGCAAGATATTTATCTCTGAAACTAAATTCTTCTCTTTATAATCAGTGTTTACACCTGATGGTATAGAAGTGTCGACACTTAAAGCTCGTGATAGAAATATATACTATAGCTAATAGCCAAGATATTTATCTCTGACACTAAATTCTTCTCCTTATTAACAGTGTTTACACCTGATGGTATAGAAGTGTCGCCACTTATAGCTCGTGATAGAAATATATACTATAGCTAATAGCCAAGATATTTATCTCTGACACTAAATTCTTCTCCTTATAAACAGTGTTTACACCTGATGGTATAGGAGTGTCGACACTTATAGCTCGTGATAGAAATATATACTATAGCTAATAGCCAAAATATTTATCTCTGACATTAAATTCTTCTCCTTATAAACAGTGTTTACACCTGATGGTATAGAAGTGTCGACACTTATAGCTCGTGATAGAAATATATACTATAGCTAATAGCCAAGATATTTATCTCTGAAACTAAATTCTTCTCTTTATAATCAGTGTTTACATCTGATGGTATAAAAGTGTCGACACTTATAGCTCGTGATAGAAATATATATTATAGCTAATAGCCAAGATATTTATCTCTGACACTAAATTCTTCTCCTTATAAACAGTGTTTACACCTGATGGTATAGAAGTGTCGCCACTTATAGCTCGTGATAGAAATATATACTATAGCTAATAGCCAAGATATTTATCTCTGAAACTAAATTCTTCTCTTTATAATCAGTGTTTACACCTGATGGTATAGAAGTGTCGACACTTATAGCTCGTGATAGAAATATATACTATAGCTAGTAGGCAAGATATTTATCTCTGAAACTAAATTCTTCTCTTTATAATCAGTGTTTACACCTGATGGTATAGAAGTGTCGACACTTATAGCTCGTGATAGAAATATATACTATAGCTAATAGCCAAGATATTTATCTCTGACACTAAATTCTTCTCCTTATAAACAGTGTTTACACCTGATGGTATAGAAGTGTCGCCACTTATAGCTCGTGATAGAAATATATACTATAGCTAATAGCCAAGATATTTATCTCTGAAACTAAATTCTTCTCTTTATAATCAGTGTTTACACCTGATGGTATAGAAGTGTCGACACTTATAGCTCGTGATAGAAATATATACTATAGCTAATAGCCAAGATATTTATCTCTGACACTAAATTCTTCTCCTTATAAACAGTGTTTACACCTGATGGTATAGGAGTGTCGACACTTATAGCTCGTGATAGAAATATATACTATAGCTAATAGCCAAAATATTTATCTCTGACATTAAATTCTTCTCCTTATAAACAGTGTTTACACCTGATGGTATAGAAGTGTCGACACTTATAGCTCGTGATGGAAATATATATCTCAGACATAAATTGTTCTGAGGTTACATTAGTCACAATTTCTGTCTGACATAAATACCCTATAATAACCCTTACAAACAACTCATTACATATTCTTGAAACTACTTCCAATCTATCTGGCAATTTTTGATAAGCCTAGTCAGGAAAGAATGATTGATCGGTTTCCTTGGAAGAGTAATTTGTTTTTCGCATAATCTGTTAAGATCATAACTTCATCCCTCAGATAATTATCACTAATGACGTTCCATTCCAAATATCCTCATAGAAAAAAAATCCATTTCAAACATTGTTTAAGTTAAAAACATATAAGAAAAATAGGAAACTAGCAGAGATGTATAAAATGTAAGTTTTCTGCCTAGAGGGAGAGAAAAGGACGAAGGTTGGAGATGGCCTATCCCTATTCGAGTAGATACGACTCCCCAGAGATGTGTGAAGGTCCCACCTTCACCAAACTGCTGTCCGATGTAAATTATCCTATATACACCAGCCTTTTCTTTCTTTCTTTCCCTCAGCCCTTGTAGTTTATGGCTTATAGCCGTCCGGTTCTTCCTCTTTTTTCCCGCAGCCCTACCTGGCAGACCTCATGGGGACAGTGTGTTAGGGACAATGAAATAGCATAGGAGAAAATACATTGTGATAGTTGTAGTAAAGGAGACAGTAAATTGTGACATACATGATGGTGGTGCCCCAAACTTCCACATTACATACAAATGTAATGTGTTCCCCCCTTTATCTTCTACATTTAGAATGTAATCATAAAAGAAAGAAAAAAATATTAAAATGTAATCAATTACATGCTATGTACATTTGACATATACGGCATATGGATAAAACACAATAAAATCCCTTCCTTAAGGGTTACTAATTGTAAGGAACAAGTTTAAATTTTAAGGGGGTCATTTTGGTGTCTACTGGTAGGATCGATGAAGATTTGAAGAAGACATATTTCAAAAGTTCCGTCATGAGTGTAACCTCAATAGCTACATTCCTACAATATGTGTTAAAATGTGATTGACAGCAATTTTTGTTCATTTTAGTAATTTTCCTTAAATTTTGGGGTTATCTAGAACGTGGCGCAATAAGAAGGCAGCTCCAAATCATTAAAATCCTCACACCACCACTCTAAAAAAGTCCGACTCGCAGGAACTGCATCATTTTAGCGCGGTTCCGTTCTTATCCCTAGTCTAATTTGGAAAGATTTCTTGAAAGGTCTTGATTTATGATCTTACCTGGATGGGTCGGAAAACCTCAGAAAGTCCCCCGCTTGTTACAAGATCTTCCAATCTCTTGGAAATTTATATTTCTAACAATAAATTGTTTTTCTTATTTTACTTAACCTGTTTCATTGTCAAATACATTATCCAACTATAAACAATTAAAAAATAAAAAGGAATAAAAACAGACAAAAAGAACCGTTCGAATAAACGAAATCCATTACTTTAAAGTTTTAAGCACTTATTTCTCCGATTGACATCGTCTAATCAAAACTTTCTTCAGAACCTTTATTGTAGAGCATTTATTAAGCTTTCGAATGGTAACCTTCCGCTTCACAAGATTCTTAACCGTTTTCGAGATATTAACGAAAGTATACAAAGTTACCAAAACTTTTCATGTCTGTTAATAAAATATTTTATTCTAACCCTTCCTTAACTCCAAACGTAACCAAATTTTCAACAAATTAGTTTTGATGAAATTCGAACATGCAGAAAATGTTTCAACTGAATCCCATGATTTTAAGTACCCAAACCAAAAACTTTATTCAACAAATATTTTTCCAATTTTCTCGAAAACGGTTAAAACTATCGCCTTAAAAATGGTTTCATTCGCTTTTATAAGCCAAGAAGCCTATAAAACGAGTACTTGCAAGCATATGAAGTTAACGCAACGATTTTTTTCGCGCGAATTTCGCTCCAAAAACCATGTTCCGGTGGGCGGATTCTGCTGGTTAACGAACTTGACCTTTCAAATTACACGAAAGATTTTTGTACCAAATTTTTGGTAAAATTCCTCGCTACACCCTGGATGTCGGCGCTAATGACCTAGATGTAGATGCGCCGAAAAAAAAAAAAGAAAAAAAGTACACTTATAATTGAATTAGGTACAATTGTAATTCAATTACAATTCTTGGTGATATTTTAATTACATAATTAGTGCTTCATTTACATTACGGGATTACAATGTAATTATAATTCACGTTTTAATTGAATTATTACTCTTGATGTAAATCTAATTCATGATGTAATTCTAATTCATGAACTACAAATACAATGTAATCGTAATTCAATTACAATATGCCCTACACTGCTGCACGCCCATCAATTTTTGTAACATTTCTAAAATTTTTCAGTGACTCAAACACCTGACACCCTTGTGAAGAACTAAATCATGCTTCAGCTGACTTAATGTCTTCCGAATGCAGTTTAAGAGCCGTCATTGCAAGCTAAATGCATTTATGGAATTAACAATTGTTATTGCAACGCCCACAATCTCCTCCATTATAGAACTTTTGAACACAGAAGTTGTTGATGTATAATGCAGTGGAAGAAGAAAAAGTCCGACTCGCAGGAACTGTGTCATCTTAGCGCGGTTCCGTTCATATCTCTAGTGCTATTAGTAAAGGAATAGTAGCAGTTTTGGTGGGGTTTGATCTTTCATGAAAAATATAAAACAAAATCTCGAAGAGTAAATAGATTTAAGGCGCCACAACAGGAAACTGACAGTATCATGGCGACTTCCCCCACCTTCTCAACGTTCGCTCTTGGAAACACTACAACAACGTTTCACATTTTCTTACCTTATTTTAGTCAGTTACTCGTTTTACTGTTAAATGTAATTAAAATAAGCAACAACCAGTTAAAGCGTTAGGCAAACAGCAAAACCAACAATTGCGAATTTTCCTAATATAAGTAATTACAAAAATAAAAAACTGATGGTTTAGTAACATCAAAACCTTTTTTGTAGAGAATTTCATAATCTTTTGAATGGTTATATTTCAGTTACCACGATTTCCCAATCGTTTTTGGGATATTTTAGAAAACATTGGAAAATGCCAAAACTTTTCATGCCCATAGTGAAACATACGACCACCTGCAAGCTTATGAACTCGAAAACGTTAGCGTTACGATTTTTTTGTTTGCGCGAATTTCGCTTCAAAAAGCATAATCCGGTGAACGGATTCTGCTGGTTAACGAACTTGATCTTTCAAATTCGACGAAAGATGTTTGTACCAAATTTCATCAAAATCGGACCATTTTTGAGCATAGACAAATATATGTAGGTATATATAAATTTGAACCACCGTTATATATATTATTGATCTATTGGATCTAAAACATGAAATTTTCGCACTTCCGGATTGCGTCATGAGGTCAATCTCATAAGCAGGTTACCTCCCTATGGAGGGAGGGAGGAACCATGCTAAAATTAAGGGAAATCTTAATCAGCTCAACACAAAACCATTTTTGTTATTCATGCTGGCGGTCCATCAGTTATAATTCACTAGTAGCTTGTTACAAAATATAATACAACACCATATATATCTTCACCTCGGGTCTTTCTTTTTAGAGGAATCATTGGCAAAATCTCTTCCTTAGCCGATATGTACCATACCATTCGAATAAAATACACAGCTGGGCAGTGTCTGTCTTATCAGTGGATTCGTCAAACTGTAAAGAAAAGTAGTATGTACATTCCATGGTATGTTTTATTTTATCTTCCATGGCTTGTCTCATAACTTCAACACGCCTTGTGGAAGTCGAACGAGGTAACTGAATTTCTCTAACAGCAGACATAACCTCTGTTTTATTTTTAAAATCTCCAAATAAAGTCTCACCCACTTTTCATGCAAGGAGGACCTGACAGTGAAATGCATAAAAGACCTTTGGACAGAAGAACCAATGCCCCGAGCCTGGAAAAAACGCTAATTTACCCCGCACACACTAAAAGGGGATCAGCAAACCTGTGAAAACTATCGAGGAATCTCGCTCTTGCCAATTGCTAATAAAATTGTATTCCTAATCATCTATGAACGGCTCATTCCAAATGCGGAGAGAGTTATCGGGCCATATCAAAGTGGATTTTGTAGGAGAAAATCTACTAATGATAAGGTTTTTACTCTCTGTGGACATTCGGCTCAGAGACGTGGACCATTTCTAAAATGGATGAGCAGGCACTCCTAATTCAAGAGAGAAGGATACTGCGATCCATTTTGGGGAGTATGCGATGGCCAGATATGGCAAAGGAGAACCAGCCTGAAGCTGTATGAGGCGTATAAGGAAAGAAATGTTGTCCATTTCATCCACATGGGAAGACTCAGATGGGCCTGTAATGTGGCTCGTATGGATCCAGCAGAACTGCCAAGGAAGAGGTGTTCCATGGAAGCAGAAGACATGGGAGGACGAAGCTCTGCTGGAAGGATGGAGTTGCTCGTGACGCTAGGGCCCTATTAGGCATACAGAACTGGATGGTTGCTGCACAAGATTGGGACAGCTGGCGGAGGATGAATCTGGACGCCCTGACCTAGGAATGGGCTGTGCGCCAGTCAAGAAGAAGAAAAATAAAACTATGTATAAAAAACAATCTTCTGTCTCTATTTCAGCCTAAAGGGAAGACATATTCACAGAATTAAGAGATAAACCTACGACAGTGGGAGTGTCGGCTCTCCGCAGAAATTCTTGCTACCATTGTTTGCCTCGGAAAGGGTTAACAGGCAAAAAGTAACTTAGATGTATAACATCTTAGCCAGTAGGAAGAAAAATTTCAAGTTATATGAGAACAACTGCAAGGAAGAAATATTGGCTTTGAAATACCAATCATTATCTTCATCAACGCGTAAATAAGAAGAACAGTGTAGGGTTAAATAAAATAAAACACACTTTATATTTCATCTATTAACTATAAAATAAAAGCGTAATTTCAATTAAATGTACACAATAATTCATTCTTTTAACATAACATAACAATAATCTTCATATAAAAAGGTATTACAAATAAATGTGTGCTTTCAGATAAATTATAAATCTCTCTGTACAGGTAGACATAGCAGGCCTCAGTAGTCGACAAGCGGCCTGAAACATAATCAAATAAATAAATATTAGTAATTAAAAGTTAAATCTTAAAACAAAATCTTCATACTGTAGAAAACATGTTACCTAGGGCCTTCAAATCTTTCTCGACTTCTTGAACGAGACCGAGAGCGGGAATAACTTCTTCTTCTTCGCCTATGCCTAAAATTATTTGAAAACAATTTAACGAGGATTAATTTTACTGCTGAAGGAATTTCTGATAGCCTGTTCAGATAGATGGAAAAGTTCAATTCCACATGCATGAAATTTTGAGGGAACTATTCCCGATGGTTCCACCATTTGCAAACTCCCATTTCAAGGAACAGGAACAACACAATACATGAAATATTATAAAAACTGATTATGTCTTATTTAAGGTTATGAAAGGTCAGACAAAGGAAATAAATGAAATGAAAAGTTTTATTCTTATTCTGGGACACAATAGTGTTTAATATTCATCAATAATTAGCCAAAGCTAAGACTAAAAAGTCCGTCACGCAGGAGCTGCATCACTAAGCACTTTCCTCAGAATTTGGGTAGTGTAGACTGCTTTCCAGAACAATTTGCTTAAAATATCCTACATAAATAAAATAAAAACGTGAATAGTTCTCATTTTGCAATGAGTAACTGATCAATTATTAATTTGCATCCAGAGTTATGTTTACACAAGGTACCTTCTACACTACGTAATAAATACAAAAATCCTCATATTATCGTATTTTGATCTAACGCAGGAACAGGATACAGTCACTCTAGTGGTAGAAAGCGCTCCTTGCGGCGGCTTTGTGAACCTACGTCTGCCGGCTTTTCTATTCAAATATATTACAAATTAAACCCCCGCTTTCCGATTGACCGATTCAGCTCATTTTTACAACACTTCTTTCTCATGAGTTACCCACGACGTATACAGCGTTTCGTTACAATACAGCAGAAATTACGACCGGTATGAGTATATTAGGAATTTGGGTCCGGAGTAAACCCCCCCCTTCTAATGAACCGATTTAGTTTCTTTTTACAACACATATTTACCTGTAGATTACCACTACGAATACCGAGTTTCGTCGAAATATACCAAAAATCACGGCTGGTAGTGGCAAATTGGTATTGTGGGTCCGGAGTAAACCCCCCCTCCTAATGAACCGATTTCGTTTATTTTTACAACACATATTTACCTGTGGATTAGCACTACGAATACCGAGTTTTGTCGAAATATACCAAAAATCACGGCTGGTAGTGGCGAATTGGTATTGTGGGTCCGGAGTAAACCCCCCCTTCTAATGAACCGATTTAGTTCATTTTTATATCTCACTTTTCTCTCTATATTAACACTACGAATACCAAGTTTCGTTGAAATATACCAAAAATCACGGCTGGTAGTGGCGAATTGGTATTGTGGGTCCGGAGTAAACCCCCCCTTCTAATGAACCGATTTAGTTCATTTTTATATCTCACTTTTCTCTCTATATTAACACTACGAATACCAAGTTTCGTTGAAATATAACAAATATTACGGCTGACATAGTCAAATAAGTGTTTTGGGTTCGGGGTAAACCCCCCCCTTCCGGTGGACCGACTTTGGTGGTTAACGAACTCGTTCAATCGTTTGCTAATTGAATGCTATATACCAAGTTTCGTGACGAAAAAACAAAAACTCTGGCCGCTATCGTGTTAACAGACACATATATATATATATATATATATATATATATATATATATGCATATATATATATATATATATATATATATATATATATATATATATATAAATATATATATATATAGATATATAAATTTTAACGGGGGTCATTTTCGGTGTCTACTTGGTAGGATCGATAAAGATTTGAAGAAATTTTTCAAAAATTCCGTCATGAGTCCAACCTCAATAGCTACTTTCCTTCGGAGGAAAGTGCTAAAATGTTTTAAACTTCCTAGTGATAAGGTTAAAAAAGAGAGAATTTTTGCCGCCAATTTCTTGCCCGGGGAATATAGGCCCCGCCCTTTTCCCTCCAACTGAACTATCTATTTGAACAGGCTATAGCTTTAAATTGTTTTTAGCCTAAGCTTTGGCTAAGTATTGATAAATATTAAACATTATCTCCCTTGCCTGACCTCTCAAAGCCTTCCCTGGTCCTAAACGAGACATTATCAGTTTTTATTGAGTTTAAAGTAGCGTGTTGTTCATTGTAATGGAAATGCAAATGACCGGACCGTCGGGAATATTTCCCTCAGAATTTTGCGCATGTAGGATTAGAACTGAACGGGATAGATATGACTTGCATATTTGCTCAATAAAAATAGTTTTGAGAAAATGTGTTAGTCCATAGGGAGGATTCTTTTTAGTGGAGAGGAAAATAATAACATTAAATTCTACCTGTGAGGGGGGCTCCAACTCCTAGACCTGGATCTTGAACTGGATGAACCAGACTGTGATGATCCGGAATGCCTTCTATCTGAGAGGTGTTCGTGTCTCCGTCTCCTTTCCCTAATAATTAAAAGATATATTAATTGATTATAAACCATACTTCTCTATTCGATTTTATAATTATTGTTGAAGAAAGGATTAGTAAAATGCTTGAGATAAATGGAATGTAATAAAAATATTCACAATACATTATTGTCTGACATTTCAGTATTCAGTTATTAAGCCAAAATAAATAATACACAGGATGGTATAAACCGATTTAAAGCAAGGTCTTAATTTTGAAATTGTTGGTATCTAAAAAAAGTTGACTTGCCAAGTTGGATTTTGAACGGAACTCCCCTTGTTTTACACTAATTACGCCCGTTAATTACTACTCACTGGTTCCGTGTCCATTTAGAACTATTTTGCAGCAATAAATTATTAACAATAATTGAAATTTTTATAAAATACTGTTTGATATATGTCTGATTTTTTTCCACTAAAATATTGCCTATTTCTTTCTTATTCCATATTTTAAAAAAGGTAAATAATAATAATAAAACTAAAAACGCAAGAAATACATAGGATATGTCCACTTAGCAAGACTGCTAGACACTAACTGAGGTAAATTTCTTTGGATGAGGTAAAAATCTCCAATGAAATACCATGGAAGGCCCGAGGCAAGAAGAGGTAAAGGGGCAACAACCCCGTCAGGAGCTGCAAAACGACATTCAAGCGTTATATAATGGATTCCAGATTAAGTATTAATTCTAGAAATCATGGACAAATTGCTATCATTATATCATCATAGGAGGCACTATGATAGTCTTTATCAGTGAAGCGGTAGAAAGGCAAAGCCATCATACTGGCTTTTAGCAAAGCGGGCCTGTCTCTCCCCGAGCCACCAAAGTGGCTTTTATCATAGTGGGACCATCCCACCAAAGCCAATGCTCCAGATAGATGGAGTAGATTTGTCCTTATCTGAAACCAGACGATGTAATTGTCTAATACCTATTACAATTTATAATTACTGTATATTAAAAAATTACAAGATTATAAGTCCTAGCTGGGGGGGGGGGGGGGTCTGAATTTTCAAATTTTTTCTTTAGCACTAAAAACTATCTTCATCAAGACCTGCTTAAGGAGCTTCTGCAGCCCTCCTCCTTCTATTCAACATTAAAACCCATTTTTTGTTATCTTTATTACAAAAAATAATGAAAAAAATAAAAAACTGAACAATTGAGTGCATTGAACTTTAAAGTCGTTTTTCTCAAACGTTTTTCAAATCAGGTGATACCCTTTTTTCACCAGATCCGCTTCAAATTTTAACTGCAGCTTCCTAGATTTCCTAATAAAGTACATAGGATGTTTTCGATTCATTGAATTATAACAATTTCACGACTGATTTTTTAATAGAAAATGAAGAATTATTCAAAATTTTCAAAAAAATGGTAAGTATATTTCATAAAAATCCTATGTACTTTTCTAAATTTTATCTTGATTTTTCAAAACAATTTTAGTTTTTTTGTTCTAGATTAAACATTTCCACATGCAGATGACTGTCGCCTAAGAAAAAGAGGGATTTCCGTTCATCAGACTCATTTTCGAAGAATTAAAAATATTTTTTTTGTTGACATTTTAACATCTCATATAAAACTTATGACAAAAAGAATTGAGGTTGGCAACCTATAGATAACCCGTCCCAAAATTCTTAGTTCATAATAATGGACGTTAAAATTTAAATACGTAAATAAAAAGAATTGAAAAATATTAATTTATTTCATCTTCCTAAATTAGAGAAAAATGCCTTTGATTTTGATCCCACAAGATAGTATTACCTGTAAACTTATTACAATGAAATAATACTCACCGTTTCCTTAACTTAATAGACATCTCCCTCATCTCATCTTCTCTATCTAGCCTCTCTTGTTCCTCTTTCTCTTTCTTTTCCCGTTCAGCCTTCTTATCAGCCTTATCTGTTTGATAAACAATTAATTATATCACGTTAGAGATTTTTTAAATAATAATTATAGATCCAAATCAATATCCAATCTTAAAATTGATTGAGGAGTTGAAAGTCTAAATTCATTCATGTAAGGGCAGGGTATATTTAAAACTTCACCATACATTGCTTATTGAGCAAAGCTTGCATTTTTTTCTTAAGCCTCTCTTGAGGAGTCATCCTCGGTGGGCCGCTCGACGACGTGCTCGGTCCACTCCCCTGAAAAACAAGTTATGTTTTACAAGTCAAATCCTCAAGATAGCTATTTCAGATAGCAAAAAAAAAAAAAAAAAAAAAAAAAAAAAAGTTAAATATATTACAAAAGTGCTTTTTACGTAGAGCGCAGCCATGTGACATAAAAAGGCAGCGAAGATAAGAAAGTAATCCTGCCAAATGGTTGTCTTGGTATAAGAAATAAAGTCTGACTCTTAGAAACTGCGTCATCCCAGCAAGTTTACATATAATTTTTATCCCTAGAGTGATTTGGTAGACACTCAATATTTTGATTTTTCCACTGGTAACCTTAACATAATAAACTCGTTCAACTGTTAAGCAAATTTAAATACCTGCCGGATTAAAATTGGCTCAATAAGTGAGACTGATGGCGCTCAAATGGCTGTAATGCACAAACAACGGGAAAAATCCACTCCTTAGATTTTTAGGTAGAGCGCAGTCAGATGATATAAAAATACAGGGAGGCTATGAAAGTACGCCTGTCAAACGGTTGTCTCGGTACAATAAATAAAGCCTAATTTGTAGGAACTGTGCTATCTTATATGTAATATGCTAATATGTGTTTTTAGCTCCTGAAGTATCTAAGATGTAGAGAAGAACTATAAATTATGAATAAATAAATGAAACTAGTTATTTCACTTTAATTGATCTCCCATCTACAGGGTGGCCCAGATAAGCGGGCCACAAGAGAAATAACTTCTAAACGATTTGAGATAGCAACATTTTTCATAGGGGCAAAGTTGTAGTTCTTGTTGAGATCTATAAAATGGTGCCCTAGGAAATGAGAAAATAACACTTCTAAGGGCTCAAATAGGCTTTTGAAAGGGAAGGGTTTCCTCTTTACCCATATTTTTAAAATGTACTAACAAAACAAGGAAGAACCGTGCAAACGGGGTTTCAATGCGTCAAGTAGTTCTCTGTAAAAATACGTTTTCATTTGCATGTATTCCTCATCTGAAATTCCAAAAAAAAGGCACTTGAATTTATTTAAATAGTATTTTTGTTAAGAGAGAGGTACTTCAGCATAGAAGAATGTGTTCAGCACTCCCATTAATATAAACTAAAAAATAAAATACATACAAGTTGGAGCTTTAGGCATAAGAGTTGCCAAAATTACAGATCACAAATAATGGATTAATTTTTTTTTTTTTTTTTGCTTGCAATAAATACAATTTTTAATGCTGAGCTCATTCTCCTAAGCTGAATTAGCCTTTCCTTAACAAAAAATACTATTTAAATAAATTCAAGTGCTTTTTTTGGAATTTCGTATGAGGAATACATGCAAATGAAAACGTATTTTTACAGAGAACTACTTGGCGCATCGAAACCCCGTTAGCACGGTTCTTCCTTGTTTTGTTAGTACATTTTAAAAATATAATGCAAAATATGGGTAAAGAGGAAACCCTACCCTTCAAAGGCCTTATTTGAGCTCTTAGAAGTGTTATTTTCTTATTTCCAAGGGCACAATTTTATAGATCTCGACAAGAACTACAACTTTGCCCCTTTGAAAAATTTTGATATCTCAAACCGTTTAGTAGTTATTTCTCTTGTGGCCGAGAGTTTGGGGTCAATATAAATGTTGTTACAGAAAGTAGTACAAATGCTCACAATTGGAAGATATTTAAGAAAAAAAATAAAAAAAATAAATAAATAAAGTGTTTAAGCATATTGCCTGAAAGACTCAACCAGTGCATTGTGGTTTTACTAGGCCTACAAGCATTCTGAAAAAAAAAAAAAAAATGTTTGTGTTTCTTTTTGTAATAAAGGCATGCGTCAAAAACATGTTCAAACCAATCAAATCTCTCTCAACAGACTCAAACGGGAATAATTTTCCTATTTCTTCTATATTTTTTGTTCTTAAAGGAAAAAAATATTATCGATTCAGAAATTCCAGATCTGGAGATTAGATAGCCTAGTGAATTTTTATACCTGACTTTGTTCGTTGTGTACAGCTGCCTCTCTCAAATTCAAGTTTCGAATTTTAACGATCACTATGCAAGCTACTTTGAAGTAGTGAATCAAATAGGGTTCATTATGTTACATAGAGGTTCTGTTATTTAGTCATTTTATGTTTAACCTTGTAACCGCTAACTGTCGTGTGGGCCGAGCGTATCCACAAGTGTGTAGGGTGGGTTAGGTCTAGTCATCCCGTAACTGAGATAAGATCTCGGCGCTCCCGGACTGGCTGGCCGTCATCGTTCCTTCTATAACATTTTTCCTGTCTTGCAGTTGTTTCATCTGTTGAGCGTTTTTGGAGTGAAGGAATATGAAAAACTATGAGTCAAGCCGATCGTGACGAGAGCTGAACCCAGACTGCATATATGCGCCTAGAGCACTGGAGGCACTGCTTTTCACACCCACATATATGTGCTCAGAGCGTATGAAGGGTTAATAAAAAATGTCCTTGTGCAGTATTTTGATCAAGAACAAGAATCCTTTAATGAAAATTCTATCGAAAACAAAGAACACACGAGGAGTTGGGATATTGCATCAATTCAAGGCTTGAAATAATGGTTTTTTTTTTTTTTTTTTTTTTTTTTTTTTTTTTTTTAATAAATCCTAAATTCTGTGTCAATTATAGGCTTTTGACACACACAGCGGTTTTGGCCCAGACGGCAGCCAAGTCAGTCGCTGATTCGGCAGAATTGGCCTGTCCCTCTAAAGCGGACTAGGCTCATCATTCTGTCGTTGCACCGTGGCTGTTTTATTGCCGACTGGCGGCGGCTCATTACACTTGTTTCTACCTGAAAAGACACGCACAGTTGTTTTGTGCATCGGTTTTGGTTTCTTTTACTGATAAGTTTTGTAAGTGGGAGATACTTTTAAAAAATATGGGTGAGGAGAACATTGATATGGAAAAATTTATCTGTGAAATTGAAAAGCGGCCTGCATTGTGGGATCAATCCAAAAAGGATTATAGTGACAGACTCCAATGGAAAGAAAACTGGAAAGAGGTAACAAATATATTTTCTGATGAAAATAAAAGAGTACAATACATCTGTAATAAATAAAAATGCATCTTCTGTGTATCACAGGAAACAACCTACTGTTTTCAACCGATTTTGTGTACTGACAATAAACATACTCAGAACAAACTTAATTGAAAGGCTGTAGTCGCCTTCCAAAACAGTACTGTGTATTTTGAAGTGCCGGTCCGCCAATTTGGCCGCCATCATGGCCAAAACCGCTGTGTGTGTCAATACCCATAAATGGACATTAAAATTTAAAGAAATATTCAAAATTTAAATGAAGGAATGCTTGTGAATGTGTGTATTTTTTAACCTCTTTTGTGAAAAATAAGACAAAGAAGTATACTAATTGAAATTTAAATTAATTCAAATAAAAAACCGAATTATGATAAAGCCAGACAATTTTTGTAATAGACCAGTAGCTTCTGGAGTATTAACCCATTTGCTGCTACTAACACGGACCTGTGCGCTGGGTCGGCGTGCCTCTGGTGCTTTTAACACAGATCTGTGCATTTGGCCGTCATGCCTCTGGTGCTACTATCACAACCCTGTTATTCTGAACAACTTCTGTTCTAACATATTTGTGTGCCTCAGAACCGGCATCTTGTGATATCTAAATCCACCTAGTAGACTCTCTGAATTGTCAGCATATAATGCAGGCACCTCCTTTTCAAACTATGCCAGCTGTATGACCGTTAGCTCTCAAACCATTTTTTTTTAATTGTAATTTGGCAAAACGGACGCAGCACTGGGTGGTTGTTGAGGCACCAGCCCTGTAGCACCCGGTCAAAGTAAAGCCTTGCGCTGCTCAGCATAAAATGGGTTAATATTTATTCAGCAGGTAAATAGGCTAGTCAATTTTATACTACTTGAAGTATGTTTCATTAATATAGAATAAAATTACATGCATTACTTAGAAAAGAAAATATGTAAACAGAGAAAAAACTAATATATATATATATATATATATATATATATATATATATATATATATATATATAAAATCTTAACTTATGAACTATTATTTAAAGAAAAAGCTTTAAAATTCATCAAAAACTTTTTACACATTAAAAATGGTCCAACTAAATTATTTAACAAAATTATTTTTTAAGTTATAGTTACTTTAAATCTTGTTTCATTCAAAAATTCAATGGTGATTGTAATTTTTTTCTTACTTGAAAACAATTTGTGATACTTAAGTATTACAGTACTACCTTTCATTTTGAATGAGTTTCAAACATCATGAATCTCAGAAATATTAAATAAACAAATAAAAGAGAGAGAGAGATTAAGTGTTGATTCTTACTGACTTTGTTTCTGCCACTCGCATTACCAAATTCTGACCACGGTTTCCTGAAAAGAATAAAACAACTTACTGTCAAAAATACAACTTGAAGAAAGTTCATACTCTCTTTCGTCAATCCTAGTTGAAACCAATGACTAGAAATCCATTTAATTTTATAGCCCGTTCAATTAGGTGAAATAGTTTTAATCCTACTTGCGCGAAATTCTGAGGGAATTTTCAGTGACCCCACCACTGAATACAGTGGTGGGGTCACTGATTTGGCCCATTTTTTTCTGGTAATTCTGCATCAAAAAATAGTCGACACGTGTCCGAGCGTTCCGCCCAATGCACCTTAGGAGCCAAAAAATAAAATAAAATAGGCCGGAAATGCTTTATTTTATATATCCTTTTTAGAAAATAATATCAACATGATTCTTTCTTAGGAAGAGAGGTTTGATAAAGTATAGAAAATTAGTCACATCATTTTTTTTTTTTTTTTTAAGAAAAGCATTTGCTTTTATAGAAAAAGGCTTCAAAGTTTCAAAGCTATGGCCCAAAATGGTTAAAAGTTTTTGAAAGTTAGGATCATTTGACGTGAAACGAATTACCCATGTAAGGTATAATACATAATGGCGTAATTACAAATAGAGTGAACTGCGTCATCATATGCATGTGTGTTTTTGAGTAACAATTCCAGTTTTTTCTAATTTTTCTCAAATTCATTTAAACAATTCTGTACGTTGTAATGTCTTTTTTTTTTTTTCAAATGTACAAATCTGAACGACTGTATTTTTGTTTTTTTTTGTCGACTACGGATACATTATGTAATGTCAACATTCCTCATCTACACTTCCGGATTGTGTCATCAGGCTACATAAGTATGTTCCCTTCCCATACACATTAATTCAAATTAATTGTAAAAAACATCTGCTCAAATAAAATGAAAATAAAAAACACTAACTTTTGTGAGGATGATTTATTTGGACTTTTATTTCCCTGGTCTTCGTCTTCGGAGAGTGATAGTTCTGAAGATGAAGATCCACCTCGTCGGCCGTAGTACCTACAATTATTAAAATAAGGTTTTAAGAAGTAAGTTAACAGATGAGAAATACAGCTTTTTCCTCTAATGAAAATAAAAGATGATGCACAGCTATAATGGATTGATATTACAAGATTGAGACCCTATGTAATCAATAATTTATTTTAAAATGGCAGGTCATTATTTTAAAATGGCAGGTCAACTTCTCATTAATTCCCTTTATTGGGTGCTCTACATGTTTCATGTCATATAACACTTCTTCAGGAGCAACTTATCAATGTAAATATAATTTCAGCCTTAACCTAAAAAGACCTTCCACAGAGCCATGTCCAAATTACAAGAATAACTATGGTCATTGTCAATCAGCTGAAGGGACAGATCAGGTGGCAGAACACATTTCTCACCTTCTCTTCTATCTGTATGAACCCTTTCATATAATTTCTTGTGTTAAAATTTCACATTGTATAAAAGCTTTATTTTATTATTTATATAATTTTTTTCCGAAAAGGCATCATCCCTATCCTGGCTAGAAAACAGTGGTAACATATAGACAACTCGTCCTAAAATTCTGAGTTAACCATTTCCTTACTGTAGAAATTGAGACGCGCCGTGCCCCTAAAACGAAAGGACTTGACTAGCAGTCGAGAGCTGCCAGGTTCCCAGTACTGCTTATACAGCAGTCCGAACCTCCTCTCCCGTTTACCGGCTCCCTATGGCAGACTTTTCAAGGAGTTCGACCTTGGGAATATTAAGCAAGGACTGAGGGAAGCTTTACCTGTTTCTTTCACCACTCATCGCCAGGGGAATTAGCTCTTTGCAACGAGGGAGCTAGGGATTAGGGGTACCAAGGTCAGCTTGATTAATTATTAACTCCGCCAGTGTTAGATCCAAAGCTCTAAATTGAAAAGGAGTAAGGTATAGTTTTTTTTAGCTTCATTGTGTAGTACCTATATCATAAAAAATATATATCTATTTTGTTTATTAAAAAATATATATTTTATATAATATTTATTGGAGCATATAATTGCATAATTCGTCCTAAATATTCAGAGCTAAAAACAGGAGAGGAAGGTGAGAATAGCTTTGTACCTGGGGCCCGGCCGGCCCCCACCACCCACCATAAGATAAGGGTTAATTATAAAAAGACGTCAAAATTTAAATAAATATATTAATTTTTCTCCATATATTAATTTTAAGTTTCTCCAGTCCTATTTTGATAGCCCCAAAGGTCGAACTGCTGTACAAGTCAATCTTTGAACGAGCCCAGCACGCCTTGACTGCTACAGCAGTCAGCAGTAGGGAAAGGGTTTATAAACAAGTATTTTAACATTTACAAAGTGAACCGGGTGTTGATTTTTAACTGCCCAATCAACCAAAGTGGTTTTGTTGTCACTCGTGTATCCCTGATTTTAAAGGTACTGTTTTATGCCCTTTTTTGAACAATTAATTTCATGAATATTATATTTGTTTTTTTCTTCTTTTTTGATTGATATTTTATTATAGTGTATTAAAACTTTCCAAAAGGAATTTAGTTATTGAGGTTGAACTCATGAAAGAAATATTTAATTATATTTTAATAGGTCCAAGATATTTAACTTAAATGTCTGCATGCATTTTTAATTGTATAAGCAATAAGCATATTATGTTTTTGAATCTTTGAAGGAATAATGATGAACTCCATGCTCGGACATAGTAAAAATTAATACTATACCTTGAAATAATGGGAGGAGCTGGCTGCTTCACAGGAACTGCGGGGTTGAAGACAGGTTTTTGTGTCTCCATTTTTACAATCCTTAAAACAATAAATACAATTGTTATCTTTATTCAACATCATTAAAATAAATTTTAAAAACCATAAAAAATGTCTGACCTCGTAGGTGATTTACTCTTTGATTTGGAGACATTTCGCTCTCTGAAAAAAAAAAAAAATTAGAACAAGGAAATTTTGTCTGTGAACAAGTTTATACTTACAAGGTTCCCCCCTCACCGATTTTGCCAATTTTTGTATACACTGTAATACTTAAAATATATATTTTTTTAATTCAAATTTAATGTAAGACTTACTGAAATTATTAAATATCAATTTCATGAAGAATAATTTTCACCTAAAATTGAATACTTAAAAATGAATTTATGCAAATGAAAAAAAAAAAACTTTCTTGTATTTACAAGTATTAGTGACTTCGGGTTAAGTGTGGGTCTCCTCATGGGTGGTTAAATTCACCAGTAAATTAATAGATGCAAATTTATAAGTAAATGCTTCTTTTAAATATTCTGGGAAGCAAAATAAAATAGAAAAAAGTAAAAATATTAATAATGAATGTACATACTTGTGGCTAGAAGACTTGTAAGACCTTGAGATAGACCTCGATCTTCGTCTGTGCCTCGACCTAGAAGAATTGGATCTGCTTCGACTCCTTGAACGTGATCGACGACGATCTCTGTCTCTATGGCTACGATCTGGACTTCGAGATCTGCTTCTCGTGCGATGCCTAAGCCATTATTTTAATAAAGCCTTTTTAAACGGTTAAAATACATATAAATAAATAAATATATATATATATATATATATATATATATATATATATATATATATATATACATATTTATTTATTTATATAGTAGATAAATAGAAATATTAAGTTTTATGTTCATTTTTTTAGCATAAATACGCTTTAGCGATGACAAAACTGGAAAAAAGTTACAAAAAAAGTGTCCGCTGGCGTTCAAGCATGCGCGGTGGCCATGTACGAAAACGAAGACTGTATGTTATACAGTACTTTACAATGGTTTGTCGGATGCACCTAAAGCATATTTATGTTCCTGAATTTGAGCAGAAGGCTCTAAACGATTTTCATCTATTTTTTTTTTTAATGTTAGCACACTCCTACAAAGAGAAGTCCTGTTTAACTAAGTACATCTCAGCAGGTGGTTAGTCTATGCCAAATGGCTCAAAATCTGCTTCAACTTTTTTTTTTAATTTAATTTTTTCTGGTCAATACCTACTTATACTTATTAGTTTTGAATGCTATATAGAAAATTTCATTGAACAAGAATAAAAATTACACTCCTCGGTTGTACATGGAGTGTAGTTTTACACTACGCGTATAACCGTGAATGATTATTCACTCTTAACGCACTAATTCTTCTTGTTTTCATAACATATCTCATTATTTGAGCATTATATATACAGAGTTTTGTGTTTGCCAGTACACAAAAATTAATAATATCACCGCACTCCTAATGGACTAAATTTTGCTCCCAATACCCCTCGATATTATATAACAAGTTTTGTTGCAAGAGAACAAAATTTACTGTCACTAGGGGAATATTAATCAATTGGTCTGGATTACGAGGTTCTAGGTAGAACCAACACCCAAAAACGTTTGTTTGCAATCATTTGTAACAAGGATGTTATAAACAGAGTTTTGAGGCGAAAGAACCAATATTATCGAAGCTGTCATGAAATCAGACAATTTTATAAATATTCTGTTTCAAATGGTCTATAGTTTGATAGGGACAATGATGATTTTAACATTTTCGCTGCCACTCAAATTTCAAAGAGCGGCCCAATGTGCCATTTTAACGTTTTTCCAGATAACAACTCAAAATTGAATATATAAACTAGGAAAGATATTTAAAAAAATTGAAGGAAATAGAATCTGCCCGAACCAACATGACATTTGAAATACGGCAAGCCTAACTGATTGAAGTTTGTAAGCTTTTCCTCGGTTACCAAAGTGGCGTGGAAGTGAAAGGTATGAGATAGTCAAACTTTATAGTCGGGATAGGACGCATAGTCAAGCCCAGCTCACGGTGAGACACCCTAACTCCGACTATGCGTCGGACCAGGCAGTCAACGTGTTAATGAATTTTTCGAAAAATCTGTCATGTACGCTAATGAATGAATGCTTTACACGGAATGTGCTTAAAAGTTAATTTTCCTTTTTAGCTAGTCTGGCACTGCAATTGTAAATACTTGCAGCTTTTCTCAGAGGATATTAAACCACACATGAGAAATAAATATAATAGTACTTGGTTTTTATAGATATTTTATTGCATAACGTACATATTAAAAACAATACTACAAAACTTACCTATGACGACGGGAATCAGGTGTTCGAGACCTGTACTTCACCACCCGATGATAGTCTTCACCAGAGCTAGAAAAATTAAATCAAATTGATTAAATAATTAATATTAAAGACATTTCTATTCTAGTTTTATGAATTAAACTTTTCTACGAACTGATTAACATAAAAGGTATATATAAATTCAAAGAACACTACTGAATTATCAGCTTTTAGGATCTATTAATGCGTAAAAATAGTCAGTTGGGAATAGTAATTTATGATGGCTCTGACAAAAGTCAAGTAAATTTGACTTCTTCTTGGAATGAATTACCAAAATAAGGTAAGTATAGAATAGAACGTAATAATAATAAGAAAAGGCTTGATTTTACAAAAGTTTCGTTGTCCAACTAAAGAGAGTTGCTCAATACACAACCTTTAAAAGTAGAGACAAGTATATTACCTTTTGTAAGTAGAAGGCTTAGCTTGCTTTGGACTCGCTCCTGGTACTTCTTCGCACGAGAAACTAGTAATGTACGTGATTTTCCCAGAATTAACTGGTGAAGTGCTTTTGGAACGAGACCTCGATAGATCGCAATAATCACGATAAGTAGGACTTTTCCTTGAAGCATAGCTGTAACATATGAAAAAATAAAGTGAAAAGTAATGCAAATGTAACTCATGGTTGCATATAAATGTGAATTTCACATATCCTTCTAAAAATAACTGATGTCCCCATGTCTCATAGATGCACAAGCTTGGAGGGACTTTGTCCTCCTCAGGAGATAACTCGTCCAGAGCTTGGAATGGCGGGGCACTGATGAGATAACTCGTCCAAAGCTTGGAGGGACTTAGTCTTCCTCAGGAGCTAACTCGTCCAGAGCTTGGAGGGACTTTGTCCTCCCGAGATAACTTGTCCAGAACTTGGAGGGACTTTGTTCACCTTACAAGATTACTCGTCCAGACGTTGGAACGGGTTAATGATGACAACACGTAGAGGGTTCTTCGAATGGCTTCTGAAGAAGTGGCATAAAAGCCACAAAACATGTAGGGCATTTATAAAATAAATGGTAGGCACTAGTAAAAGAAAAGGAAGTGCTATTTTTTTAAATGCCTCCGTGTAAGGAGGCAAGAATCTTAATAAAAAAATACACAATAAAATACCACCGTGTAAGGAGGCAAGAATTAATTATTTTATTGTGTATTAATAAAAAAATACACAATAAAATACCACACCAAGTTGAAAAAGAACTTACCTAGGTGGGCTGATTTTCCGACCAGCTAGTTTTTTATCACGATAAGCTCTTCTTTCTCGACGTGATTTTCTTCCCTGAAATATTAATTCTATAATAATAAAATTAAACAAACACGTCAATGCTTTGATAGAGTTTATATGAGAATAGCATGTGTAAAATGAAAAGTATCGTCGTACCGAGTACATAGCCTTCTCCTCTTCTAATTCCTTAGCGAGACGAAGATTATCTGCTTCCTCCTTATCCTTAGTAAGAAAACTGAAGAAATCATTCCCATCCATTCCATATATATGGCCACAGCTGTTCAGCTCGTGAGCTTGCTGTGTAGATACTTTATTCACATCAACGCACATATCTGCAAATCAGAAAAATAAAAAAATAATTAAAATACAATGGTAATTATTGGAACTGAACAATTGCTTATGACTGATTAACAGGAAGAGAGAAACTTCTTTCAGTCTCAAAGATAGATAAGAATGTATATATGTGTTGGCTTGACTTACCGTAGAACACCAGGTACTGCGCATAGGGGAAAGGTGCAAAAAAATATTTCCCAAAAATAGAGTTTTATTAAAAAGCCAACTATTTTAATGTAAATTTAAGTAAATTTTACAACGAATAATAAATAAGGCAGACACTTTTAAGGGGGTTCAAATGTAAATTAAAAAAAAAAAAAAAAACAAAGTACATAGATTTTATTTTTAAACAGTAATCTTATTATTTTTACGTATAATAATTATATCTGGTATGAGTTTAGAATAGAAACTCTTTTTAATTTCCTTTCAAACTTGTTACTATTTCTGTTGGAACATTAAATTCATTAACTCATTTTAAGGCTTGGGCACACAAGATGTGATCTGTCGCTGCGGTCTGTCATTTGGGAACATCACATAGGACGCAATATATTTTGGGAGCAATACAGCAAAATGGTTTGGAACAAACCAAAATGGAGAACAGGTTGTGCTAGTTTTCATAGTTCTGTTATTATTATTATTATATATATATGGGAAGTTCTTGCAAGCAGCAGACCTTTTTGTTGCAAAATGTGCCATAGCAAATGGAGTAGTACTGAAGATATTGGGAAGGTCTAAATCGGACACATGGGAAACAAAAGCAAAACTTTTTGAAGCTATTTCAGAAAGCACTCTATTGTTTACAGCAGAAATTTGGGGACCCCAGTACGCCGGAAAAATTGAAAGTGGCCAGCTTTTATATTTTAAGAGACTCCTGCATCTTCCAAGGAACACACCCAGTAGCTATGTGCGACTTGAAACCGGTCGAATCCATCTTAAGCATAAGGTTTTCCAAAGGATGCTTAACTGGTGGCAGCACCTGTTAACACTACCTAAAACTGACCTTTCAAAAGCCTGTTATTTGGCACTGATTAAAATTGGTGAGGCCTATGCAATCCCCTTTAACTGGACCCAGGAGATGAGATTTTATTTATCGGCAGTTGGATGTGAAGATACATGGCAACAACAAATAATTTTGAACAAGCAACAGATGGGTGAAATTATAGAAAAATCCAAAAATCACTATTTTTCTCTGGATGTGGAAGCAGTAACAAAAAGCTCTTATAGCCACGTGTACAGGAACCTTAGTTCATATAGCTGTGAAGGAGAGCAGTACTTATATTTGACAATACATATAGAAAAGCTTCGTCTCCTAGCACAACTCAGGTTATCTAACACAAAGCAAAGCAAAATATACATCCAAGGCAATAGTTATGTTTTTAATATCAATCAAATATGCCCATTATGCAATACAGGAAAAAATACAATAGCACACTTAATTACTGAATGCAAAATTCTCAAGCCACTGAAAAGGAGCAACCCCACCTCTAATAACCAGGAATCCACCGAACTTGTTGATCTCTGATCCCCCAACACCCTAGAACAGCTGAATGACTTTAGCCACCAGACTCTTCGATGTCTACAAGCTAGGAAGACTCTTCTAGGCTGAAATCAGTGCCAACCCTTAAAGTGTTTCCTTTAAAGTCGCCTAATTCGATGCTTATTATGTATTATTTATATTATTTTACAAGGATTATCATATTATTTTACAAGAATTATTATATTATTTTACAAGCATTATTATTTTTTGTTCTCACATAAAAAGCCATTTCTTATTTTAATAATTTTATGTATTTTTGTTGTGTTACCATTATTATTATGGAAATTTAAATTTAATTTTGTTTGCCAACTCCTTGCTGTAAGTTTTTGTACTTAAAAGCAATAAACACATTCATTCATTCATTATTATTATTGTTGCAATACTCTCAGGAAGAATCAAACAAATACTCATATTTTTTCAATTTTAAAATGAATAATTCAGTTTCTACACTCATTTTACCAAACTAATCGTGCGACAAATCTGTAATTTTTTACAACTGTATCCCCCAGCAAAACGATAAAGACTAGCTCGCAGCGACAGATCGTCATTTGTTTGACAGGGCTAAAGCAATACTGTGTAATATAAATAGATACACAAATCGTGTCCTTTGTGCCTGAGCCTTTTGTGTTAAGCAAATTTAGAAAGCTGCCGGATTAAAATATCTTGAGTCGGAGAAAATGTGCTTAACCTACATAAATAAATATAAAAAATAATTCTTACCGAAGTCAATATCGCTGTCATCCTCTTCTTCTTCTTCCGCCGGGGGATCTGGCTCAGGCTCGGGAGGTAAAGGTGGGGGCTGTTGAGCTACTTCAGCTGTAGGATCATCGTAATTATAGCCGATTGCTGCTCCGGCAACTTTCTTCTTACCTTCAAGGGGCTGTGGCTCGTTTTTAACAGCCCCGAACTGCTCTTCCAAATAAATTTGGTGCAAAAATTTTTCCTCAGTAACTGGAATTCAAAATTAACTGTTATACTTTTTATTTTTTGTAAGCTTCCAAAGTATTGGCATTCTTTACTACAAAGGTATATTATTCATTGAGAATTAATGTTAAATACAACAGATGTCTTTATGGCGAAGTTAGATCTTTTTTTGAAGTGATAAATAATTGAAATAAGTGTAACTCATTCAAGCTATTTTCTTATTAATATAAACAGTAAAATTTAGGTAGGAAAATTGCTTTGGTACCAATCTATTAGGCATTAACTACATTTAAAGTTTTTTTTTTCAAATAATAATACTGATAATTTATTTTAAAAAAATTTGTTGGAAAAACTATAAATTAAGTCGGCTTGAAAATTGATTGGTTCTCGATCTATAAGAGCTATTTTTTTCAAATGTATAAATCACATTAAGAGGTAATACTACTACCTTGCAACTTTTTTTTTACCATCTTCGTTTCTATGGGCTTAAATGCTTCCTTAGCTAACCAAAAATTATATCTATAAGAGTTTATATGGTAAAAAAGTTTTTAAATGTGCCAACAATTTGATTTTTCAACTAAAATTCCGATACATTTCAAAATTAAAAAGCATTTTGTAGATGGAGATAGTTAGCCGCTGTAGAGATACGAAGACAGGTATAGTTGGGATTCGGCTAGGAGAAAAACGTCAGACTTTCAAAAAGAAATCTGTATTTTGGACGTTTCGACTGCAACAATGGCAGCCTTCTTCAGCTAAAAAATATATACAACTTATAAGTAAAGAAAATGTACAAGTAGTAAGTAAAAGACAGGAAGAAATGAGCGGAGTATATATATCAATACAATAAATTTTAACCAATCTTATTTTTAAAAACAATGAAAATACGGTAGTTGGAAAGAAAACAGCATGTAGAACTTGTTAGTAAAAACAGTACAAAAAAAAATTAAACAGTCAAAACAACGCACATTTTTTATGTAGTGAAAAATCTATTTTATAAGTGAATACAATTTATATATTATATATTAATTGTTTTATATATTATATATTAATTGTTATAAATTGTATTCACTTATAAAATAGTTTTTTCACTATATAAAAAATGCGCGTTGTTTTGACTGTTTAATTTTTTTTGTACTGTTTTTACTAACAAGTTCTACATGCTGTTTTCTTTCCAACTACCGTATTTTCATTGTTTTTAAAAATAAGATTGGTTAAAATTTATTGTATTTATATATATACTCCGCTCATTTCTTCCTGTCTTTTACTTACTACTTGTACATTTTCTTTACTTATAAGTTGTATATATTTTTTAGCTGAAGAAGGCTGCCATTGTTGCAGTCGAAACGTCCAAAATACAGATTTCTTTTTGAAAGTCTGACGTTTTTCTCCTAGCCGAATCCCAACTATACCTGTCTTCGTAAAAAGCATTTTTTTCATCTATTACATGAAAAAAAAAATGAAAAGAAAAAAGGGACTTTCCCGTGCATTAAACTTTAAAGTCAATTTTCTCAAAACTATGTTTTTCAAATCGGGCGATACGCTAGCACTTTCCATTTTCACCCGATCAATTTCAAATATTAACTGGAGCTTCCTAATGATATTTGCTAATAAAGCATGCAGAGATTTTTCAATTCATTGAATTATTATGACTTTATGAATGATTTTCAACAGAACTTTTTAATAGAAAATTAAGAATTGTTGACTATTTTCGAACAAATTAATATTTCTTAAAAATCGCTTATCTAGATAAAAAATTCACCCTTGAAAAAAAGAGGGTTTTTGTTCGTCAGACACAGCATCGCCATTTTGATTTCGAAGAATTAAAACTTTTTTTAACATCCCGTAAGAAACTTATGACATAAAGAATTGAAAAACATTGATTTATTTTTTATCCATAAATTGGAGAAAATTACTTTGATTTTACTCACACGAGATAGTATTGTTCCTTAAGCATAGTAAGTAGAATATTTAAATTTTAAAAAAATTAATAGTTTTCAATAACAAATTGCACAAATTTAATTACAGGTTGCTACCTTTTCTAAACATTCTAGGCGGAGCAGGGAATTTTTATAAGTTTTTTTTCTTCCCTTTCTGGTGCATTGACTGCTAAGGACGCTAGAGTCATTAAAAGTTGTTATTGAGCATAAAAAACGCAATAAAATATTTTGGAATTAGCCAAGAATAATAAAAAAAACAGATATTACTAGTAAGTTATTCAAATTTAAAATAAACTGCAGTCCCTTTTTGAAAAATTATTCTCAACAAAAGTTTATAATTTTTAAGAAACAAGCAAAACTAACGAAGGTTGAACAATCCTGCTCCTGTTTCTAATCATATGAAAGAGTGATGGCTCCTGAGTACTAAACTCAGAATGGAAGGGTTCCTTTTGAAGTAATGGGAAACTGTTTATACCTCCGAGGAAGTCATTTTGGACTAGAATTCGATATCGTTCATAATTAATAAGTCTTTCGTCATAGGAAAGTTTTTCCTCAGAGGATCCTCTATATTCAGCAATATCATCAAGATGGGCCCGGACATCGAATCGGTCAATGACAACATCTTGACCACCTTGCCAATTCATCCTGAAAGAAAAATTATATTATTGGACAAATATAACCTCAAACATAAGCAAGCTTTCAAGCAAATTTGGACCCCTCTCTACCTCATAATAACTGTAGCAGGTCATGAATTTAATTAAGTCCATAATAACATTATCTGAAGAAACAGTAATTGCGAAGTTTAGGGGCCTCCTCACCCAATTTTTTTTTCTACATGTGGTTCTATAGCGTATTTTGATGCACTAACCAAAAATCCATTAAAAAAAAAAAAGTCGCTCTTAACTTGGAAAAAAGTTAATTATCACTAAAGTTGGGTCATTTTGCGAATCCCACATTCAGTTACTTTTGAAGTAGCAGTAGTGATTTATAACAGTTACTCCTACTCGCTGATAAGCTTACTGATTAGCTTAGAGATTCTTTGCTGGTTATCTACTACTTCTTGACTCATTATCTATGGTTATAATTCATATTAGAATAACGGCAAGCAATATTTATCAATAAAAAGGTTAATATGATCAAAATCAATTCTCTCAACTATGAAATAAGTTATTAAGCATTAAAGTTGACTGTTTTGCAGGTTATGAAGGATAACAAACAACGTTATTTGTAAACAAACATATTTTATTCCTTTTCTCTCTCACTCTATCTCTCTCTTTTTTGGATATTTTACATTTATTAGGCATTACATGCTATGCGTTTCCGCTCGCTCAAGAAGATATCAAAACCCTAGTCAATCCAACTCGCAATTAATAGAATTATATTAATTTTAAGGACTCTAGTCTATCAAACTCGCTAAATTAATAGGATTCCATTAATTTTTCCGAGTAAGAAACCAATCCCTTTTTCTTTCTCAGGAACATCGCGAACTAATTGCAAAAGACTCATTTTTCTCACTAACATAAACAGAGCTTTTTCATAAACAAAAGCTAATTCTCTGTTAACCCTCCGTTAGCGGCGCGCACCTGACAGGTGCATAATTTTTTTATTTTTTGAAGCACGGTTGGCAGCCGTGTTTTGGCGGGCTCTCCGCTTTAGTATCTTCCGGATTTCCGTTTTTCCACCGGCCAGTCACAATGACGCCTTTTTGCGAGCTCATCATTGTCAGTGGCTGCCCTCGTCACCTCTCGGGTGCCACGCCACAACTCACGTAAGTTTTACAGATATGAGATATTTACACTTTTCGTTCTCTATCTAACTATGCTATCATCTATGAGCATGTGGGTGAGGTTATTCGATCGTAGAATAAATAAGAGGAGTAAAAATTGGTCTTCAACTGCTAGGTACAGCGCCACTATTCGTGTGATATCCTATCCTTTTTTACATGCATATCCTGTAGGATAAGATTTACGATGGTCTCGTATATACATTTTAGTAAGAGAAGATCACAGGACATTGTTATAGCGATGACTAAACTGAAAAAAAGTGTTACAAAAATGTGTCCGCTGGCTTCCGCGCATGCGGGGTGGCCAGTAAAGAAGACTATGTTATACAGTACATTACATAGGTTTGTCGGGTGGACCTAAAGGATATTTATGTTCCTGAATTTGAGCAGCATGCTCTAAACGAAATTAATTATAATTTCATATTCATGTGTTGTATATTCATATTCTATATACATATCTTATATTTTATTGACATATTTCATATTCATATTTTATATGTATAGACATTTTTCATGTCTATAGAATAACCTGGTATATAAAAAATGTTATATATTTTAACATAAAGTGTATTATGATTCCACTAACAATACCTAGTAATAGTGTAGTCATGAAACATGATCTTTTTTTTAAAAAAGAATCAGAAATTTGGCACTTACACCATTAATAGCAGAGTGTTTTAAGTATGCCCGGGTTTAGACGTAAAAACTGTTATACATAGATTGATTATTCAATTTCATATTTTATATTAATATTTTATTTCATATCAAACATGACATGATTTTATTTAATCGAAAACGATGGTTCCTTATATCCCCGCAAAAACAAAAGTGTTGTTTTGTTATCAAGTCTGCAGTTTTCTACTATTTCTCTCAAATAGCAATGTAATCACGTTGCTGAGGCACATTTTTCCGCGCGAAATAGGGTTTGCACCTGTGAGGTGTAGCACCACTATGCATGTCCCAAAAAGGGGTGCCACTACTGGAAGGTTAAAGGTGACTTTACTCCTATCAAGAACCGAAGCATCGGAATCCTCCAATAGGAAGGCAAAGGAGTTATGCGCATGCGCGGAATCACTGATACAATCACTACTGCTACTTCAAAAGTAACTGGATGTGGTTTTCGCAAAAAGACCCCTAAAGTTAACTGTTATACAGGCTAAGAAAGTTAGCGAAAACAACAATATTTGTATACATGCACATGCAAAGGGATGTAAAGTTGGGAAATAAGGATCTTTCATTTGAAATGTTGATCAATTATTATTGGAAAATAATTTTAAAAATTTCAGGGCCTCCTTACCCGTCGTAACCTGTTGCACTATGGTCATACATGCTATGCGTTCCTGCTCGCTCTAGAAAATATCTAAACTCTAGTCAATCCAACTCGCTAAAATTAATAGAATTTCATATCTTCTTGAGTGAGCAAAGTGAGCGGACATGCATAGCAACATGATGGGTGAGGAGTCCCTTAAAATGTATAATATTTTTTCAATAAATAATTTATAAACATTTCAGATGAGAGATCTTTATTGCCCAATTTTACATCCCACACATGCACATGTTTACAAATATTGTTGTTTATGCTAACTTCCCTAACCTATATAACAGTTAACTTTAGTGCTAAATAAATTTTTTCCCTGTAGAGGACGATTGTTTTTTTTTCATGGATTCGTGTTTAGTGCATCAAAATACCTTAGAGAACGACCAGTAAAAAAAAAATCAGTGAGGAGGCCCCTAAACTTCACAATCACCGTTTTAGCAATTATTGTATAAAAGGTTTTAGTCGAATAACTTTGAAAGTACAATTTCTGCCTAATAATCTCAAACAACAAATTCCATAAACCTTACATTACAGCAGGACTGTCCCCAGCAGCTGCAATTTGAGGATCCAAGTGTACTTTACAAGACCTCCCATGAATTTGAAGGAACTGGGTCGGGTCAGCTTTCTGGAAAAAGAATCATATAATATAGAACAATTTTAAAAAGGGCAGATCCCCCCAAGCGGAATCCTTATATTTCTTATATATCCTTATAGGAAGTTAATTATATTTTTTCTAAGCACTTTTCAGAATTTAGTAGATTGTTATTATTCTGATGGATGTTCGGTCTACTACGAAATCAAGAAATACTTCTCCTGTTCTATCAAAATCATTTAAAATTTGGTAATAAGAGCTTTTGAATTATAAGAGTGAGCAGCAAAAAAAAAAAAAAAAAAAAAAAAAAATATGTATAGAGATCATTCATATACTAATAGTGAATTGTCGGTAAAACAGTGTAGGTTTCTATTGAAAGAGCCGCATATATATTCAAATTAAGGTTCAAACAATTGTGTTACTGGAATTGCTCTCTCGTATTATGAAAAAAATGAAAATCTTTATGATGTCAAATTCAAATGATCTTTAAGAAAATAAAGTTCACATTCACATACAGATACGATATGCATGTCTAGATCATCGAATGTCACAAAAGTGAAGTCCTATAGTAATGCATTATGTCAATAAGAACAGGAAAAATACCCCTAAGCAGATAATTAAATTAAAATATGAAGAAATAATGCTAACCAAAAGGCTCACTTCTGACTTTGTTGAAAAAAATAAGAGATTGAAAAATGATAGGAAATCAATAAATCATAGAATAAAATATCATCGAGAAAAACTTACTATTTTTTCATAATAGTCACGCCTCCTTTCAGCTCTCCTTTTGTAATCAACGATCATACACCTTATTTTTCTTTCTTGTTTCCGAATTTCATGCCACATCTTGGCGTTTTGATTAAAACTTCCAGTAATAACACTTTAGAGTACCAATGATTAAAAGTAATTATGAGGTAAAAGGTCCTGAACGTAATAAAATGCTATGCTAAATAACCATTAATTCATCATAGACACATAAACCGCAGCATTCAGCAATAAACGAATATGTAATTAGAAACTAGAAGCCATTTTAATCTAAGGCGATCGAACCAGTGTTGCATGCAACTCGCGAAGGCAGTACTACATTCAAATATAAAATACAGAAATACTACTACATCAAAACATTTACATTAATTTTTAATTAATTAAAATATTTTATTGTTATTGACACAAGAAAACTTCATAACAAAAGAATAGATGCATCTGGAAAAAAACTATAACCAAGGGGGCCTTCTACATTTTTGTAATAAAAACATCAAATACCGACGTTCCTAAATAAAAACAATGCTTATTTACTTGAAAACTAGAATAATAACATAATGGTATAAACAGAATATTTAACTTTTATTTAATGTTAAAATTGATATTATGTTAATATTATTATTAAGTTAATATTATTAACTATAAAGTTCGATGTCTCCAAGACAGCAGTAGCTAATTTTAAGCTCTGAAACTCCAAAGAATTCAGTTTCAAGTCTTCTTCAATTTTTATTTTAGCAACATATAGCGAAGGTGGGATAAACACAATCTAAATAATGAAATAAAGGTTTTGTCTGTTCATATGTATCAAAGAATAAACCCGTTTCATGGTCCTATCCGTTTCATACTGCAATGAAACGAAATCCACCATTTCCACATAAACAATCCTGTCTAAACCGAAATTGACCTCCATTAAAATGTATATATGTGTGTGTCTGTTAACATAATAGCCGCCAGAGTTTTTGTTTTGTTTTTTTTTCGTCACGAAACTTGGTATAAAGCGTTCACTTAGCAAACGATTAAACGAGTTCGTTAACCACCAAAATCGGTCCTCCAGGAGGGGGGTTTACCCCGGACCCAAAACACTAATTTGACTATGCCAGCCGTAATTTTTCTAATATTTTTTTTAAAAACCTCGGTATTCGTTGTTTTCTTATAAAGAGAAAAATACGTCGTGGGTTCGATTCCCACTAGGGGCGGTGGCTTTTCTTTCGAAAAAAGAAAAGGCATCAGCCCTATCCTGGCTAGAAAAGGGTGGTAACCTGTGGATTACCCGTCCCAAAATTCGTAGTAATAATAATGGACGTTAAAATTTAAATAATATAAAAATGATCTAAATCGGTCTATTAGAAGCGGGGTTTACTTTAGGTTTGAATGAAACTTTCCAGTGAAACGTAAGTTGGCAAAGCCGCCGCTAGGAGTGCCTCTGTCTTGATATTACTTCTCACGTCCTCCACTAGGGGTGCTGTACCCCGTTCCTGCCTCAGACGAAAATTTGAAGTTTATGAGTATTTATTAAGTAGTTTAGTACCAAGCATACAAAAACCTCTGCAAGGAAATTATTTAAGAAACATTAATTGAGTTGCTCATTACAAATGTAAAAGAGCAGAACTAGTCATGTTTTTATTTTATTTAGGTACATATAGGTAACCAAATTATTCTGGAATGCAGTCTACTCTACCCCAATTCTCAGAAAAGTGCTTAGTTATGGAGCTCCTGCGTCACGGACTTTTATTTGTTTAGAGCTTCAACGCTTGTCATTCAGCCCTACTCCACCAAGGTTTTTTTTCTATCAATACCATAATTTTCTTTTGCGTTATATTTGTTGAAAAATTCGCAGTTAATAATAAATGGACGTTAAAATTTAATAATAATGATATTTGTTATAACCAGCTGATTCAATTAGTAGTTAAAAAGTAAATGTATACATTGGAAATTATAACATGTGACCAGAATGTAACAACAAAAATCATAAAGCATAAAAAGTTTTATTTGTGAATTTTAGAGGAGTTGAACCATCATCGCCAGGAATAGGAGTAACAAAGGCTGGACTGGATCTGATGAAGAAACAATCGCTGTTGGTTTTTCTGTAGTTGTGGTGGTTGTAGACAGCATATCCCCAGTGTTGACCATCAGTACTAATTATAAATTCATATTCACAACAAAGAAAATACTCCAGGAACTTCCTCTTCAGCCATCAATTCTATGAAAATACACCAAAGAGTTTAATCCAGACGATAATACAATCTTCTGGCTCGGTCTCCTGTATTCGTGACAAAAGATACATGCTCGGCAAGTGATAAAAATTTAAATAAATAAAACTTTTTGATGTTAAAATTTATTCTTTTTGGTTAATTATTCTTCCTGTGGCTTACTTGGTAAAAACTTGTGAAGTTTTTTTATATGTCTTTGTTAATTTTATTATTCACCAACATGTTTTTTGTTGAAAATTGTAATTGTATAACAATGGGTCTCCTGAAGATAACCCCCCTAAAAATGTGAGTTATTTATAAGTGGACGTTCAAGGCTTGTGGGTTCGATTCCCACTATGGGGTGGTGGCTTTTCTTTAGGAAAAAGAAAAGGCATCAGCCCTATCCTGGCTAGAAAAGGGTGGCAACCTATAGAAAACCCGTCCTAAATTTCTTAGTTCATAATAATGGATGTTAAAATTTAAATAAATAAATAACACTGATTGACAAAAATCAACTTTTTTTCCTTCACAAGAATTAAAATATTTATTTAAATTTTAACGTCCATTATTATTATCTAAGAATTTTAGGACGGGTTATCTATAGGTTATCACCCTTTTCTATCCTCGACAGAGCTGATGCCTTTTCTTTTTTCTAAAGAAAAGCCACCACCCCATAGTGGGAATCGAACCCACGACCTTTGGCACAGAGTGTTAAGTGCTCACGCCTTAACACTCACGGCCACCCGATTTTAAGGAATTAAAATAACATTTTCTAGAAGTATTTCTTGTGCTGAATTCAAATATAAGTTTAGTTTTTCTCCATCAGGCAGGAGTTTTGTGTGATATTCTTTTGAATTTTTATAATATTTGAAAAAAATCGAAATTATAACTACTCATTCTGACTTGCTAAGAAAATGGTAGATATTTATTTTTGGGACATATTTTGTATATGGAACATCACTCTTCTTGGTCCAACAGTAGCCAGCCAGCATATTGGAACTTCACTTGCCTAGGTACTTCATTTCCATAGAAGAAATTTGCTGATGACAACACTCAATCTACTCACTGCTGACAGCTCCAAGATTGTTGGTGAAGAAGTCTAAGCGCAAGCCCAAAAAGTGAATTTTTAAAGATATGTTGCTTCCCATAGCTTTATAATATTGCAGAAGATCAGTCACTGTGTCAAAATTATAATTGTATTTATTTATTTAATTTTTAACATTCACTTATTAATAACATTAATTTAGGGACTGGTTACCTATAGGAGACCCTGTGGCTGTGAGTGCTAATGAGTTAGTACTCCATGCCTAAGGTAGTGGATTGGATTTCCACTAGGAGTGGTAGCTTTTCTATGGGAAAAAGAGAAGGCATAAGATATAACCTGGCTAGAAAAGGGTGGTAACCTATAGCTAACCCATCATAAAAGTCTGTGTGTTTACATTACAATAAATAAATACAAAACTGATTTGTTAGAGGGATTTTCGCTGACATGGAATTCAACCCCGTCTTCATATATTGAATTATTGGAACAATGATTTTACACCATTCTCCATGGGTTTTGTTATAATTTTTCTTTACAGTAAATTTTAAACATATTGACATCCCATTTGGACAATCCCTTGTGGATTCCTCTAATTTCATGGTACAGTTTTGCCTCAATGAGTGTAGAATATAATTATTCTATCTTACCGAATTCGATCCGACAACAGATTTAGATAGATAGATATAATCAGGGCCCCTTAGGGGGGAAAGCAGCTCGACCTCAAAGATCTATTGTGCCCCTGACAACCTGCTGGGTCACTTATAGCAGCCCTGCGTCCCTAACAAACCCTCTGATCCTCTGAGGTGTGAGCTCAGAATCTCTTCCTGGGTCAGTTATTTTTGCAGATCCTAAGTGCATGAGAGTACCGTGCAATCACAGATTATGTGTGCGGGTGTTTCCTCCTCTATCCCACATAACCTACAGAGAGAGGTTGTAACCAGGCCCATATTGTGTAGATGTTTATTCATCTTAGCATGACCTGACAACAGATTTACTTTGCTGTTTTAACAGGACAGGGGGACCAAAACACTCATTGAACCCTCTTCATCAATATTAATTTATTTAGTACACTCTTCATGTTTCTTGTCCATATGACACTTCTTCAGAAGCGCATTATCAAGGACTTTACAGAAACAAGATAACAATCTGTACTTACTAGACTAATGTGCTGGAGGATCTAGGTACAAAATTCAAGGACACTGGAGATTTTATCTTCTAGTGTCTTTGTTCGTGGATTGGATACCGCCTCTCTGACCGTCCCCAGGCCCACCCAGCCATAAATTAATTTATTTACGGGTATCTGTAAAGGAGATAATCAGGCAACCGGAGCATAGTACCGACCACACACCAGATACAAACCAGATACCTCTACATTATCTGCCGCTCTAGGCCCTTGTTACCTGATAAGGGACTGGTTTCTTTTTTTTTTTTTTTTTAATTATACCCAGAGGACTAATTTATTTATATTTATTACAGAGCTTGCGTTTGAAGCGATTCGCTATTTGTGAAATGTTGGCAGAAGAAACCTCTGACAGGTCATAACAAAAATTAGTAAATGAAAAATTAAAAATGTAAGGAGGACATTATTCGATAATTGAAAATAGGTAATATATAAATATATATATATATATATATATATATATATATATATACACACATATATATATATATACATATATATGTCTTTTTCTTATGTCTTATTTTTTTATTTCCCCATGCCATAGACTGAAATAAAAAAAAAAAAAATGGAAAATACACATTTGGTCATCTTTCAGAAGAATTATATATATATATATATATATATATATATATATATATATATATATATATATATATATATATATATATAAACAAATGTACAGAGAAATATTCTGTGAAAATGTTCTGTACATTTTATGCTATAATTGGTTTAGAAGGTTTTAAAACACTGTGTCCATTACTTTAATTCATGCTGTCATACTTATTTTCATAAATTCTACAATGTGTGTATTCTAAATTCACTGGCAAATATTTGTATCTTGAAGAGGACTAATTAAATATATATAAACAGATCACTGAATACACAACGAATAGCCACAAGTTAATATTTTTGATAAGCGTTTTATTCGCTAATCATTTTTAAAGTGGGTAAAACGTTTATCCTCTTTCCCTCAAACCTTGATTAAGGGGTCCACACTGGTGAAGCGTCCAGTTTTCCTGTGCGCTGAAACTTTTCAAGTTTGACTGCATCAAACTATTCAATCTCTTAATTAAAATGAACAGGGTGAATGTTTAAATTCAAAAATAATGTTATTAAATAACAACAGTAAAAACAAAAATGGGTTAAATTTATTTACATAATTATTATTTTATGAAAGTTACATATATACAGTTTGGTTCATTATTATAACTTGAAAGTTATTATTATCCTTTAAATATAAATTTGGCATTAACGACAAAATCTATAATAATCTAAGAGAGTGATTATAAAATAACAATCCTATTTTTTAATGAATATACAATAAAGTATTTACTTAAATTTTAATTAACAAAACATTATTATATACTAATATATCTACATCTAAGAAGTTGTAAATATTTGACAAAGAGGCATACATTTGTGATTTGTGAAAATTATCTTTCTGTGGTCATATTGAAAAAATAATAACATTATTTGCGTATTATTTAAATATTTTCTTTTGTATTTGACAAAATACGAGCTGTTATATCTTTAGTACAAAATGTATAAGAAAGGGAGTATTTTAAGAGATATTGGTGGCTGAGGCTTTGTACATACATCATGTGAACTGTAAGTTCATGATATAACGTTTACAAAACTTTCTCAAGATTGTGCTGTTTGGGTGAATATACCAAATCAGTTAATGATCTGATGACATAGCTTCTCTGAATGCAATCCTCAACAAATTCAGTGGCTTTTTACCCTACTTATATGGCGCAATGTTATCATATTGAATAAGCGACATTTGCATTTGGCGGAATATGTACGCCAGACACCATAAAGCCTTCTTCAGGAGTTGCCTTATAGTTCACAGTTCTTGTTGCGCCATCCGCAGTGATAAAACTGTACGAGCCATGTACGTTTCCTGCCACGTCTCGTACCTCTTGCCTGGAATGGTCTCCTGCATCGTAAGCGAAATAGTACCCTCTGCCTTCTGGAGATTGCTGGACCTCCATTGGTGGGATATTTCCTTGTTGGAACGGAATGTGACTTCCCTGTGCTACAAAGCCGCTGTCAGGATTTGCCATATATTCGACGAGCTTCTTCTCACCGTCCGTCCCTTCGAAGCTGTACATACCTCGGACGTTGCCATTTCTGTCTCTTACTTCTTGTCTTTGATGGTCCCCTGCATTATAAGAAAACAAATAAGAACCGTCCGGAGTAGGTCTTGTTGGATTGGAATAACCGTTGAACGGACTTTCTGTCGAAGAATAACTATATCCTTTGTGGGCTTGATAATCATTATAAGCTGGAGTACTGCTCCCTAGTGGCTCATCCGTTCTATGAGAATACGAATATGTCAAACCAGTTGGTGCGTATACCCTTGGAGTGTATGCTCTAGGAGTGGTAACCGGGGGATTGTACCTTTGACCAGACCTCCCACCAATTGATACAAATGGTGCTTCACTTGTCACCAAACCTTTATCAGGATTGCCTTCATAGTCTACTTGCTTGTTTACACCAAATGTATCCATATATTTAACTGAACCTCTAAAGTTTCCTCTTGTATCCCCAGATTCTTGTCTGGAATGATCTTGTGATCTGAATGAAAAGGAATATGATCCCTGACCTTTGAATGGTGGTCTATACGTAGTAGGAACAATGTAAGTATTCCTATTGTCAATATTTGGGTTAAAAAGATGTTCTGGTATATACTTTGGGTTTCTTGTGGTCTCAAAGTTCTCTCCGTAAGTTGATGTGATTACTCTTTCTGTAGTTGGATTGGTGTATTTGGCATTACCCCTGTAATGGTATGGTCGTGGTGTGGAAAATGAGTATGGATAAGACGATCCCTGCAGCTCATCTTCACGGATGACATTGGACTCCGTTGACCAATGACGTATGGGCAACGGCTGTAAATTGACATTTGGTCCTGAAGAATCCGGTGGCGTCAAAGAGGAATTTTCTTCCAATTTTTCCTCGTAGGTCCGCCTCTCATAGGGCGACCTTGTGGTTGTTGATCTAGTTTTTTGTCCTCTTATCAAAGTTTTGAATTTGTCGACTAATTCTTGCGAATTTTCCACTTCAACTTTCTCATTATTAATATAATATGTTTTCGATCGAGGTATCGGTGAGTCGTCCCTTTCTTTAGAAAGAGCTTCAAAATGTGGCGTCGATTTTGGAGTAGTTGTTGTTGTTAGTAGAGCAAAACTCTTCCTGATGTTTCCCCTTGTTGGATATGATGAACTTCTTCTATCTTCACCGGTCGATGGCTCCCCGTAATGTCCATCCAGGAGGCTTCTTGCAATACCATCTGAAAAATGCAGACAATTTGTATAGATGAAAATACAAGAGAATACCTAATTTTAAAAGCTTATTATCATCACTGAAACTCATTATTTAACATTCTGAGCGAATAAGAACATTGTAATGTAAAAATGAGTAAAATCAGTCTGTTAGGAGCGAGGACTAGTCGAATATACCGTTGCCTATTGATCACCGAAGTTAAGCAACGTCGGATTTGGCCAGTGCCTGATTGGGTGACCGTATGGTGAAAGCTCGTGCCGTTGGCATTATAAAAGAGTGGCAGCCTGGAGTGGAATCAAGTGGCAGACATTTTGGTTTTCTATAAACGAAACTACCTATATAACATTCTAATAGGTCTCCCCATGGTCTGTTGGCTAACTTCTTGAATACTCAAGCGAGAGACGCAGGTTCGAGTCTCGTCTGCAGTAGGTTGACTTGTTATTAATTTCAGAGCACGTCGAAAAAACTCCCTACTCCACCATTGATATAGGTGGAAACCTAGGCGCTAAAGGCCATGATGTCGATGGGCCGAAAAATAATAAAAACTCCCTACTCCACCATTGATATAGGTGGAAACCTAGGCGCTAAAGGCCATGATGTCGATGGGCCGAAAAATAATAAAAACTCCCTACTCCACCATTGATATAGGTGGAAACCTAGGCGCTAAAAGCCATGGTGTCGATGGGCCGAAAAATAATAAAAACTCCCTACTCCACCATTGATATAGGTGGAAACCTAGGCGCTAAAGGCCATGGTGTCGATGGGCCGAAAAATAATAAAAACTCCCTACTCCACCATTGATATAGGTGGAAACCTAGGCGCTAAAGGCCATGATGTCGATGGGCCGAAAAATAATAAAAACTCCCTACTCCACCATTGATATAGGTGGAAACCTAGGCGCTAAAGGCCATGATGTCGATGGGCCGAAAAATAAAAAAAACTCCCTACTCCACCATTGATATAGGTGGAAACCTAGGCGCTAAAGGCCATGATGTCGATGGGCCGAAAAATAATAAAAACTCCCTACTCCACCATTGATATAGGTGGAAACCTAGGCGCTAAAGGCCATGATGTCGATGGGCCGAAAAATAATAAAAACTCCCTACTCCACCATTGATATAGGTGGATACCTAGGCGCTAAAGGCCATGATGTCGATGGGCCGAAAAATAATAAAAACTGCCTACTCCACCATTGATATAGGTGGAAACCTAGGCGCTAATGGCCATGATGTCGATGGGCCGAAAAATAATAAAAACTCCCTACTCCACCATTGATATAGGTGGAAACCTAGGCGCTAAAGGCCATGATGTCGATGGGCCGAAAAATAACAATCGATATTATTAAGAAACATTTATTCTAAACAGGTCTGGCATACGTATGGATTTATTTTTGTTTAATTTCTGGTAATAATTCCTCAAAAACCACTTTAATCGTGGTGCATTTGACGATTTAAATCCCGCCTCTTCGTTTTCCTCCTTTCCTCCCAGGAAGACCCTTTCTAAGAATCAACTTAAACGTTCTATTCTACTTGCTTTTTGCAACATTTGTTTTGTTTTAGGATTTTATATTTTTTTTGTAAAACCATTTATTTGTAATTCTTTTATTTTCCCTCGCACTTTTTTGTTTTGTTTTATATGGAAGGATTTCCTATTTTTTTTATATTTCTCGTTTACATTGTTTCATAATTTCTCCTCGCTCCTAAATCCCACAATCCCTCTACATTGCCTGTCTTGTTGAATATGTTGAGGCATATTATTATAGCCCTGCCGCAAACAAAAGAACAAGGTAGTACTCACGCGCTGCATTCAGCCCATGTGTGGGAAGGCCTAGCTCTCCTCCGACCAAGCCCCTTCTGGTTCTTTTGTTTGCGGGCGGACTATAGTTAAGTTTTTATAGATTTATTACTTAAGTTGTTGTAATGTTAGATTTTATCCAATTATTTAAATTCAATTGTTATTCCGTAAGGGACTAGAATTTCCCAGAATAAGGTGTTTTTTCATTCAAAAACACTCAATCATTTTTAAAAGTAGGCTTATTTCTTCTGGATGAAAATATAAAAACTCTTGCATCAGAATTGAAGGGCTCAGTGCCAAAGGTGCCTAACCCACATTTTTAACAAATTTGAGTTATTCGCTTTTCCTGAGAGAGAATTTTAAGTTTTATGATTGAAAGAAACGACCAGCTTTTACACCTCATTGGTTAGTACTGACTTCTGTAAGTTTGTTTTTGAACTTACTGCAAAGCTAAATCATGTGAGAGGCAGACTTGACCAACCCACACTAGGTATGGCTTTGCTAATAGTAAGCAGCAACATGAGTGATATAGTTGAAGCTTCTGATGACTCTGTGGCAGATCCTGTCTTTGAACCAACAAGGAATGTTCATGAAATACGCCTGTGGAGGACAAAACCGCAATATTAAGATTGCACTGTTCCTGTCCCACATACTACAGAACTTACCTAATCTGGAAATCATTGTTTTGTTAAATTATTGACACATAATCATAGAAATCTAAAGAAAAATAATTTTTCATTAATTATTAATCTCGAGATATGTGACCACTATTGTTTAAGCGTACGTTATTTTTTATTCATGTAAGAGCCAAACATGACTATACTTTTTGTTTTTCATTATCATGTCTAACTATAAACTTTTTATTATTATGGCATATTCAAAAGAATTTTGTGTATCTAATGAATAAAGATCAAATAAACGTTTCTGTCACCAACACCAATTTTTTCCAAAGTCTTCTAAACTTTAACCTTAATTTTCTCAGTTTGTTCTAATTGTGGGTTAGTCACCTTTGGCACTGAGCCCATCAATTGTTCCAGGGGAACTAAATTAAACATTAATCCACTTAAAGTGTTATTGTTGGTTTAGGTACTTACCAATCGGAGGGGAATCAAGAGGCGGGAGACTGTCTGATCTCTCCGGGGTTGGGAAGTTATAACTCAAGTCCTGTGAATCACTCTTCAGAAGACTCCAGCCTTGAGAACAGCTTGATAGAACTAGCCCCAGCCAAACCTTCAAGAATAAAGAAATTTCAGGAAGGGAAAATTATTTAGTTATTTCTAAGACTAGACTAGTCTAAGGAAATGTATTAGGGGTCCTAGGGTGTCAGGATCCATTGAATAAGTAATATGACTTGTATATTTTGTTTCATAAAATTCCCCAAAAATGCAGCTTCATGTATATTTTTATATATTACAAGCCGAATCCCAACTATTCCATCTTTGCTTATTACTAGCTGTTACCCGACGTACCATGCTACCCCAGTGTGGATTTGTAAAGAAACAAACATACAGACAGACAGCTGATAGACAATTTTGACTTAGCCTATGACACTCCCCGTATCGAGATCTACCTGTGTACCAAGTTACGTCAAAATCGGTCAAACGGTGTGGTTATGTATAAGGAACAAACAGACAGACAGATTGACAAACCAACAGACCGACAGGTGACTTTCATATATATATATATATATATATATATATATATATATATATGCATATATTTTTTTAGCACTTTCCTCCGAGGGAAAGTAGCTATGAGTTTGCACTCATGACGGAATTTTTGAAAAATATTTTTAAATCTTTATCGATCCTACCTGGCAAACACCGAAAATGAGCCCCGTTAAAATTTATATATATATATATATATATATATATATATATATATATATATATATGTCTGTTACGATAGCCGCCAGAGCTTTTGTTTATTAATCACAAAACTTGGTATAAAGTGTTCAATTAGCAAGCGATTGAACGAGTTCGTAAACCGCCAAAATTGGGGGGGGGGGGGTTACTCCAGTCACAAATTACTAATTTTCTCATGCCGATCGTGATTTCTGTTCTATTGTAGCGAAACGCAGTATACGTCGTGGGTATCTAATGGGAGTAATGGCCCAAAAAAGTAGCAGCATGGAAAATGTGCGTATATAAGGGGGGAGCTGAGGAGGCTGCAGCCCCCCCCCCCTCGAAATTTTGATTTGATCTGTAAAAATTGAATAAAACCCTTAAGAATAAATTAACTAAGATGATTTAGTTCATAAAAAATATTCGATTTTGAATATAATAGAGTTCTAGTTGGCTAAAACTCTTCCAAAATCTAAATTGTTAGTATTCCATACACCGGAAATGGTCTCAGCCCCCCCGAAATTTTCCCAGCCCATTCCGAAATTATTTCCTATATACGCCCATGGCTTGGAAGGTAGACCAGGAATTCCCATCTTCTAGAAAATCGTATCGCACTAGTATTTCTAAAGTGATACAACTCAAAACTCGGTTTTATTCACTTTATCATAGTTATGACTGTGAAAGACTTGGTAAATATTTCTTCATCAACCATCAAAACTGTATGTACCTAGATTCAGAGCTTGTACACCAGAAGGCACGCGTGTCAACCTTCCTGTCTTAATGCTATTCCCCCTACATAGGGAAGAGTGACACATTTTCAGTTGAGTTTTAGCACTTTCCTCCGAAGGAAAGTAGCTATTGAGGTTGGACTCATGACGGAATTTTTGAAAAATTTCTTCAAATCTTTATCAATCCTACCTAGACACCGAAAATGACCCCCGTTAAAATTTATATATATCTATATATATATATATGCATATATATATATATATATATATATATATATATATATATATATATATATATATATATATGTGTGTGTCTGTTAACACGATAGCGGCCAGAGTTTTTGTTTTTTCGTCACGAAACTTGGTATATAGCATTCAATTAGCAAACGATTGAACGAGTTCGTTAACCACCAAAGTCGGTCCACCGGAAGGGGGGGTTTACCCCGAACCCAAAACACTAATTTGACTATGTCAGCCGTAATATTTGTTATATTTCAACGAAACTTGGTATTCGTAGTGGTAATATAGATAGAAAAGTGAGATATAAAAATGAACTAAATCGGTTCATTAGGAGGGGGGGTTTACTCCGGACCCACAATACCAATTCGCCACTACCAGCCGTGATTTTTGGTATATTTCGACGAAATTCGTTATTCGTAGTGGTAATCTACAGGTAAATATGTGTTGTAAAAATAAACTAAATCGGTTCATTAGAAGGGGGGGTTTACTCCTGACCCAAATTCTTAATGTACTCTTACTGGTCGTAATTTCTGCTGTATTGTAACGAAACGCGGTATACGTCGTGGGTAACTCATGAGAAAGAAGTGTTGTAAAAATGAGCTGAATCGGTCAATCGGAAAGCGGGGGTTTAATTTGTAATATATTTCAATAGAAAAGCCCGTCAGACGTAGGTTCACAAAGCCGCCGCAAGGAGCGCTTTCTACCACTAGAGTGACTGTATCCTGTTCCTGCGTTAGATCAAAATACGATAATATGAGGTTTTTTGTATTTATTACGTAGTGTAATAGGTACCATGTGTAAACATAACTCTGGAAGCAAATTATTAATTGATCAGTTACTCATTACAAATTTAAAAGAGAACTATTCATGTTTTTATTTTATTTATGTAGGATATTTTAAGCAAATTGTACTGGAAAGCAATCTACACTACCCAAATTCTGAGGAAAGTGCTTAGTTATGCAGCTCGTGCGTGACGGACTTTTATTTTGAGTTGTGTCACTTTTAGAAATACTTGTGGGATTTGTCATCCTTTAAAGGAAATAAATCCAGCTGAGACATATACAAGTTATGCTTATTAGCATATTCATTCAATTATGAAATCATCAAGTGAAATAAAAATAACATTATAACCGGCTGAATTCATACGCCGTACTTGGCCTTGTTATTCAAAGTTATATTAAGATTTACAAGAGTTTCAAGTACGATGTTTTATTCATATGGCGTTTCTATTATCTAAGTAATTGCAGATAAATAAATTTGTTTACATTTCATATCCTTTTCATTTTTATTAATAAAATATATAACATTATTTCAGGATTATTCAGTGAAAAAAGGCTTTTTAATTGTCACTTTCCAATTAACACAATTTCTCAACATTTTTCGAGATATTTAATTTTGATAAAAATCAAAGTAATTTTCTCCAATTTATGAATAAGAAATAAATCAGTCTTATTCAGTTCTTTATGTCAGAGGTTTTATATGAGACTAGCTGATCCCCGGTGTGCCTTGTTACACCTACTTCAGGCATAAATAAATTAGAAACCAAACAAGTAATATTAAAATCTAAAAATGGCGCTAATGGCCAAGTTGTAGATGCGCCGTAAAAAAAAAAAAAAAAAAAAAAAAAAAAAAAAATTAAAATCTAATAACGCAAATCTTTAACTGTTCAGGTTCAATTTTTTGAACCAGTGACCTCGTGACTGTGAGTCCTAGACGACTTTGGCCTAGCCTATGACACTCCCCGGATCAAGACCTACCTGTTTGCCAAGTTTGGTCAAAATCGGTCAAACGGTCTGGATTTGTATAAGGAACAAACAGACAGATACGTGATTTATATATATATATATATATATATATATATATATATATATGTCTAAATTTAGTTGAAATTCTTAAACTAAATTGCATCGCTGTGTCTGATGAACGTAATACCTATTTTTTCACGGGCTATAGTCTGCAAGCTGGAATTTTTATTCTAGAAGAAAAATAAATTTTAAATTACATCAGAACTAGTAAAACGTTCGAAATCAGAATATTAACAAATTTTATAGAACGGCTTCCAATTGACACCAAGTTAAAACATTATACGGAAGCCCGGTAATTTGAGAAAAGTCAGGCCTTTTCTTACAAATACTAAGTCCTATAAAGGGCTACATAGTCTAATAATAAGAAGCATATTAATTTTTCCATCCTGATATCCTTTTTAGCATTTTCCTCCGAAGGAAAGTAGCTATTGAGGTTGGACTCATGACGGAATTTTTGAAAAATTTCTTCAAATCTTTATCGATCCTACCTAGTAGACACCGAAAATGACCCCCGTTAAAATTTATATATATATATATATATATATATATATATATATATATATATATATATGTATATATATATCTGTTAACACGATAGCGGCCAGAGGTTTTGTTTTTTCGTCACGAAACTTGGTATATAGCATTCAATTAGCAAAAGATTGAACGAGTTCGTTAACCACTAAAATCGGTCCACCGGAAGGGGGGGTTTACCCCGAACCCAAAACACTAATTTGACCGGGTTTACTCCGGACCGACAATACCAATTCGCCACTACCAGCCGTGATTTTAGGTATATTTCGACGAAACTCGGTATTCGTAGTGGTAATCTACAGGTAAATATGTGATGTAAAAATAAACTAAATAGGTTCATTAGGAGGGGGGGTTTACTCCGGACCCAAATTCCTAATATACTCATACTGGTCGTAATTTCTGCTGTATTGTAACGAAACGCGGTATACGTCGTGGGTAACTCATGAGAAAGAAGTGTTATAAAAATGAGCTGAATCGTTCAATCGGAAAGGGGGGTTTACTTTGTAACATATTTCAATAGAAAAGCCAGCCAGACATAGGTCCACAAAGGCGCCGCAAGGAGCGCTAGAGGGACTGTATCCTGTTCCTGCGTTAGATCAAAATACGATAATATGAGGTTTTTTGTATTTATTACGTAGTGTAATAGGTAACATGTGTATACATAACTCTGGAAGCAAATTAATAATTGATCAGTTACTCATTACAAATTTAAAAGAGAACTATTCATGTTTTTATTTCATTTATGTAGGATATTTTAAGCAAATTGTTCTGGAAAGCAGTCTACACTACCCAAATTGTGAGGAAAGTGCTTAGTTATGCAGCTCCTGCGTGACGGACTTTTTTCCTTTTTTTTTATTATTATTATTAATTTTATGCAACGCTTCTTTGGCGACATCCTGATACCCGGGAAAGTTGATAATCATAAATATACAAATATATTCCAAGTGTCCTCTTATTGCCAGAACGTCCGCCAATCAATTCATATACATCTTCCTGAAAACTAAAAATAAAATATCTAGTTGGATAAAAATAGTTTCGACTGCTAACATCAAGGAGGGTCAAGAGAAGTCAAGGTTGATCGTTGACTGACTCAATCCACAACATCATAGTGAAGTAATTATCCAGTCTTACCAATCATATGTATTTATTTATTAAGATTGAAAACGATTTTGTATTAATACTGAATTTGTGTTATAGTCTTGGTTTAATTCTTCCTACTAGCTAAAAATAAGATTGAAACTAACGATTTTTTTTGATTTTTTTATATCTATGACATAGGTTAAGCAATGTTTTTTGTTTGGATTACTCAAAAATGACAGACTGACTTTAAAATCTGTTCATATATTTCACATTCATCTAAAATAATTCGAGTAAATGTTGGTACTTTTATATACAGGTACTTAGTTGAAATTTTAACTTCCACTTATAAAAATAAGAAAGATTTTTGGTACAAGATGTCTACAGTTTACCTGCCTTTTCTAGACTGGATAGGGGTAAAAAAAGGTAATAACCCCTGTTGTACTTTTTTTTTAGCACTTAGTTTTACCCACGTTGGTCTCAATATATATAGATATATACTTATGTAAACTTTATATATATGTTTGTATATATACATACTTTTTTATAATACGTATATATATATATATATATATATATATATATATATATATATATATATATACACACATATTACTCATAAACAAACATACATATAGCAAGATAGTGGCCGAACGTTTTTGTTTTTTTTTGGGGCACGAAACTTGGTAAAAGCATTCCAATTACATATGATTGGACGAGTTCGATAACCATCAAAATCGGTCCATCTAAATGGGGGGTTTACTCCGGATACTAGTTACTAGTATATTACTAACGTTTGAACTTTCCCTTAAATCGGAATGAAACTCGACAGAAGATTTGTTGCAAAAATAAACTAAATCAAAATTTGGGCTTATTCCAGAATCAAATTATTAATTTGTTCTTAGCGGCCGATATGTTGATTTTCCTACACCGAAACTTGGCAGATATCATGATCAACTAATGTGGAATAGTTATTCTAAAAGTCCGTCACGCAGGAGCTGCATAACTAAGCACTTTCCTCAGAATTTGGGTAGTGTAGACTGCTTTTCAGAACAATTTGCTTAAAATATCCTACATAAATAAAATAAAAACATGAATAGTTCTCTTTTAATTTTGTAATGAGTAACTGATAAATTATTAATTTGCTTCCAGAGTTATGTTTACACATGGTACCTACTACACTACGTAATAAATACAAAAAACCTCATATTATCGTATTTTGATCTAACGCAGGAACAGGATACAGTCACTCTAGTGGTAGAAAGCGCTCCTTGCGGCGGCTTTGTGAACCTACGTCTGGCTGGCTTTTCTATTGAAATATATTACAAAGTAAACCCCCCTTTCCGATTGACCGATTCAGCTCATTTTTACAACACTTCTTTCTCATGAGTTACCCACGACGTATACCGCGTTTCGTTACAATACAGCAGAAATTACGACCAGTATGAGTATATTAGTAATTTAGGTCCGTAGTAAACCCCCCCTCCTAATGAACCGATTTAGTTTATTTTTACAACACATATTTACCTGTAGATTACCACTACGAATACCGAGTTTCGTCGAAATATACCAAAAATCACGGTTGGTAGTGGCGAATTGGTATTGTGGGTCTGGAGTAAACCCCCCCCTCCTAATGAACCGATTTAGTTTATTTTTACAACACATATTTCCCTGTAGATTACCACTAGGAATACCGAGTTTCGTCGAAATATACCTAAAATCACGGCTGGTATTGGCAAATTGGTATTGTCGGTCCGGAGTAAACCCCCCCTCCTTATGAACCGATTTAGTTTATTTTTATAGCTCACTTTTCTCTCTATATTACCAGTACGAATACCAAGTTTCGTTGAAATATAACAAATATTACGGCTGAAATGGTCAAATTAGTGTTTTGGGTTCATGGTAAACCCCCCTTCCGGTGGACCGATTTTGGTGGTTAATGAACTCGTTCAATCGTTTGCTAATTGAATGCTATATACCAAGTTTCGTGACGAAAAAACAAAAACTCTGACCGCTATCGTGTTGACACATATATATATATATATATATATATATATATATATATATATATATATATATATATATAGATATATATATAAATTTTAACGGGGGTCATTTTCGGTGTCTACTAGGTAGGATCGATAAAGATTTGAAGAAATTTTTCAAAAATTCCGTCATGAGTCCAACCTCAATAGCTACTTTCCTTCGGAGGAAAGTGCTAAAAGAAAAAATCGGACATAAGACGACAGTCGGAGATTGATGTGTGGACACCATGATTAATAGTAGAAGCACTCATGCTAATGGTCTGAGCAATCGGTATAGTATATATATATATATATATATATATATATATATATATATATATATATATACATAAAACTATATTTATTGAATTAGTAAATATGTAAGAAGTATCATCATCATCATTTTTTTGTAGTAGGAAGTACCGGTGTATATTTGAAAAAAATTACCTACCTAAAATTAGTAGTAACTTAATTCGTTAGATATTTTCTAAGAGGAAACTTTTAAAAGTATTCTAAGGAGAAAATCAAACACGTTACGTTTTCATCCGGAAAGGATGACTTAAAAATGAGTTACTTCAGCAGAAGACGTTCAGGCAAAACTACACACGTATGATATACGTAATCTTTGAAATAATATTCAAAAAAATCATACTAATTTATTGAACGAATGGGAAGATGCTCTGTTAATAAGTTGTAATAAGTTATGAAAACTATAAACACAAGAGATTTAGAATAGAAACACATCTTTCTCAACTAGGTGAAGAAATTTAATCATCGTGTTGGCCATATTCTATCGACATAAATTTGGGAGCTGACAATCTCTTCAGACATAAATATGACAGTCTTTTACAACTGTTATGGAACTGACAGAAGCAGAGAAAGACCTCAGAATTCCATAAAAGTCCGACTCGCATGAACTGCTTCACCTTCGATTCCCTTAATATTCCTAGTCACATTTGCTTTTCTGGTTTGGGAACTTAAATCGTAGGACTTAATTAAAATATTTTCTACATGCTTGAAATTCATCTAAACTAAAGTGTTTAAATTTTGGTTTCATTTGCAGTTCATTATTATTATTATTGATTATTTTATGCATCGCTTTGGTAGCGATGTGCATTTTCTTCAATACGTTTCGGTAGAGGGCAACATAAATTGGTCTGTTAGCTCATCTTTTCATATGTTTGCTATGCTTTTGTGAGAAAGTTTTGGCTTGGTATTCGTTCTTTAAATGTTTCAGTATTGTGTCAATATGGCGGCTGTCATCTCCAAGGAGTTGTGTCATGTCATATGGTATATCTAGATCAGGTCTTAAGTAGCACTCAGTCAGTATATGTTTGATTGTGAGGTCTGTGTTGCATGATCGACATCTCCAAGGAGTTCTGTCATGTCATATGGTATATCTAGATCAGGTCTTAAGTAGCACTCAGTCAGTATATGTTTGAATGTGAGGTCTAGGTTGCATGATCGACATCTCCAAGGAGTTCTGTCATGTCATATGGTATATCTAGATTACGTCTTAAGTAGCACTCAGTCAGTATATGTTTGATTGTGAGGTCTGTGTTGCATGATCGACATCTCCAAGGAGTTGTGTCATGTCATATGGTATATCTAGATTACGTCTTAAGTAGCACTCAGTCAGTATATGTTTGATTGTGAGGTCTGTGTTGCATGATCGACATCTCCAAGGAGTTCTGTCATGTCATATGGTATATCTAGATTACGTCTTAAGTAGCACTCAGTCAGTATATGTTTGATTGTGAGGTCTGTGTTACATGATCGACATCTCCAAGTAGTTTTTTCATGTCATATGGTATATCTAGATCAGGTCTTAAGTAGCACTCAGTCAGTATATGTTTGATTGTGAGGTCTGTGTTGCATGATCGACATCTCCAAGTAGTTTTTTCATGTCATATGGTATATCTAGATCAGGTCTTAAGTAGCACTCAGTCAGTATATATTTGATTGTGAGGTCTGTGTTGCATGATCGACATCTCCAAGGAGTTGTGTCATGTCATATGGTATATCTAGATCAGGTCTTAAGTAGCACTCAGTCAATATATGTTTGATTGTGAGGTCTGTGTTGCATGATCGACATTTTGGTTTGTCCGTATTTGTCATTAGATATTCGTGAGTCAGACGGCTGTGGCCAATGCGTAGTCTTGCTACTACCACTTCTTCTCGCCGTGATTTTCTATATGACGAAGGCCAATCTTTAACTGTAGACTTCACTGTCCTTAATTTGTTTTCTGTAGTGTTAGTCCAGTCTAGTTGCCAATTATTTAAGATAGTTTGGTCAGTGTACCTTGATGCGTCTTTGTAGTATGACTCAAGTGGTTGGTAAGTTTCTTTTTCCGTTACAAGTTTAGCATGTCGGTCCGCATTTGTACTTAGTCCTAAGTTCTGGTGTCCTTGTAGCCACCATAGTGTTACATGTTTACCGTAAGTTCGTAAGTTATGAATTTGTTCTTTTATTTCCGTGCAAGTAGGATGTGTGGAGTATATGTTTTGTAAACATTGCAGCGAGCTCAAAAAGTCACTGCAGATGATCATGTGTGTTAGGTGTGATGATGGGACGTTATTTAATGCGAGAAGAATGGCATGCAGTTCCGCTCCAAGAATGCTGAAGCAAGGAGGGAGTTTTTGGCTGTGTACTTCATCTTCCATGATTGCAGCAGCTCCTACGCCGTTTGTTGATATTGACCCGTCAGTGTAGAGAAACATGCTGTTTTTGTGTTCAGAAGTCAGTTTTGTAAAGTATTGTTTGTATAGCAAATTTGACATGGGGTTTGTCTTCTTGAATTTTGTCAGTGTTATTTCTATGTTAAAATTTTGTATTGTCCATGGTGGTGTTATTCAGGAAATATTCGAAAAAAAACAAAAACAAACATAGTTGTTTGTAAGTTTATTTTGTAACTACGCATCTTAATTTTTGGAGTGTCTTCGATTCGGTCACCTTTATTGCGTAAAACCGTAGGAATTGTTTCCAATTATTATTTCTCTTTTCTTTCTTTTTTTTTTTTTTTTTTTTTTTTTGATATGGCAAAATTACTTCCATTTTATTAAGTCTCTTTATATTTAAAAAAAAAAAAGTTATGTAATTTTGAAAACTTTATTTTTGTACATTGTAATAATGAATGTCGAAAGAGGAAATCGCCTACTTGTGAAGTTCCTAAAATAATATAAATAAACACAGCAATAAAAATGATAAACAGTAAAGAGAAAATAAATATGTTTATGTATAAGAATCACTACACAAGAAAGCGTTTGCGAAGAATTCTTATCATGTTCCTTACTCACCAATGCATAAGAGCAACCCATGAGGAAGATGTCATCTGCAGATAGCTCCTTCCAAGATTCACAGACTACACTCCAGTGACTACAACTCCTGACTCCACAGTGGACTGGTGCGTGTGTAGCGTAGTCTATATTCCTAGTAGAAGAGGTAGGGGAAAGGATGAGTCGACCGTCACCTTGACTCGAGGTCATGGTGTTGCTGGTTCCAGCAGGTGTAGGTGTGTCCGACGGGTTTCGTGCAATGAGAGGTATGCTCTATGAATGGGAGGTGTGGTTCCACATTATACAGCAGTTTTGGACTATTATCATGGGGATATACATACTATTTTTGAACCATTGTTTACATAACATAATGTACAATTGTTTCCAAAAACAAAAAGTCCGACCCTTAACCCTTATATTAACGTGTTTCCATTTCTCAGTTGTGTTTCGGAAGCATTCCTACCTCCCCTGGGGGGGGGGGACGCAATCCGAAACGTCCACCACTTCTGAGACAAAAACGTTTGTTGTCACGAAAATACCGGCGCAAAGTGGGGCCAAACGACATATCGTGTTTCAATAAAAGGCTACATTATCTAAATCTTAACCGATTTCAATGCATTTTTTTTTTTTTTAATGAAAGCTAATAATATTTAGAGCAACTTTATACCTAGTTTATTAAATTACGTGGAGACCCGATGGCCGTGAGGGTTAAGGCGTGAGCACTTAACACTCCGTGCCAAAGGTCGTGGGTTCGATTCCCACTAGGGGTGGTGGCTTTTCTTTCGAAAAAAAGAAAAGGCATCACCCCTATCCTGGCTAGAAAAGGGTGGTAACCTATAGATAACCCGTCCTAAAATTCGTAGTTAATAATAAATGGACGTTAAAATTTAAATTTAAATTTAAATTACGTGTAGAGAAGTCGAATTCAAAACGTTTTACAATTTATGTGATTCGTATCATATCACTTCACAAGATTCAGATTCATGGAAAAAATATTATAAAATAATTTTTAATTCCAATAGGCGACTTATCCGAAGAAGCCCAAGAGGTAAGTAACAATGATTTTAGAGAATTTAGATTTTGTTAGAGATTTTTTCTTCTAGTGTCTTCGTTCATGGGTTGAATTCGGCCTCCCTGACCGTCCCTAGGCCAACCCAGCCCTTAATAAATTTATCAATTGGTACCTTGGCTGCTTATAACTCTAGCAGTCGAAGCTGCCAAGGGGAAAATCAGGCGGCCAGAGCATAGTACTGACCACACTATCTCCCTAGTGTGCCGTATGGTCATGAATCAGATACCTCTATAGTATCTGCCCCTAAGTGGCCTATTACGGGACTGATTTTTTTTTTTTTAACACTCGGAAACACAACAGATTTACAACGAACGAAGACATTGAAATAAACTTTTAATCTCTTCAGATCCTTATATAAGTAGTCTTCTTAATGAATAAAAGCACATTCCAACTCCGATAGATGTGGAAGCACAAAATTCGCTTGAAGAATAATTTATAAAATAGTTTATATACAAATTAATATCTGTGATAATATTTCAGCATCTTATTTAATTCATTACAATTATTATCTATTCTATATATATATATATATATATATATATATATATATATATATATATATATATATATAAATATATATATTTATATGAAATCTGTAAAATTTATAAGTACAATAATTAATTGTGCTGACCTATGTATTCATATCAGAGAACAGTATATGGAAGGAGCCAAACATTATCGATACTTCCTAATATATCTTAACATTTTATTTTGGGCGTTTTTAACCGCTGTTAGGGTAGCTGGTCATGGGGCCAAAGTCTCTTAAGCATCCTGGGAAGGTCTTTAGGATGGGTCTGAGTGGAAAGGGACCTCTAGGATTTGGGTGGGATGACAATTTGAAATGAAAGGTTAGGAATCGGGATTTGGCGAGATCGTTTACGAAGGGAATTTTAAGGTCGTTATGTAGCTTTTTGTTGGAGACATAAAAGGGAGCGTTGACTAATTCTAAATATTATTTCCATTAATCTCATTGTTGAATTAAGATAAATTTTCGTTTTATGAAAATGTGTCACTGTGAGTTTTTTCCAAGTCTAATCAGGATTTGAATGTTTAATTTCAACGATATCAGTGCTGTTATTAAGTTAGATGAAAAATTTGTTATTTTATATTCAATTGTAAAACTTTTTGAATACAAGTTCATTACATGTAATTTAATAAACAAGGGAAACGCTGACTTGACACAGTTGATCTAAATGTTATTAGCTTTCATTTAAAAAAGTCCGTCACGCAGGAGCTGCATAACTAAGCACTTTCCTCAGAATTTGGGTAGTGTAGACTGCTTTTCAGAACAATTTGCTTAAAATATCCTACATAAATAAAATAAAAACATGAATAGTTCTCTTTTAATTTTGTAATGAGTAACTGATCAATTATTAATTTGCTTCCAGAGTTATGTTTACACATGGTACCTACTACACTACGTAATAAATACAAAAAAACTCATATTATCGTATTTTGATCTAACTCAGGAACAGGATACAGTCACTCTAGTGGTAGAAAGCGCTCCTTGCGGCGGCTTTGTGAACCTACGTCTGACGGGCTTTTCTATTGAAATATATTACAAATTAAACCCCCGCTTTCCGATTGACCGATTCAGCTCATTTCTACAACACTTCTTTCTCATGAGTTACCCACGACGTATACCGCGTTTCGTTACAATACAGCAGAAATTACGACCGGTATGAGTATATTAAGAATTTGGGTCAGGAGTAAACAACCCCTTCTAATGAACCGATTTAGTTTATTTTTACAACACATATTTACCTGTGGATTACCACTACGAATACCGAGTTCCGTTGAAATATACCAAAAATCACGGCTGGTAGTGGCGAATTGGTATTGTGGGTCCGGAGTAAACCCCCCCTTCTAATGAACCGATTTAGTTCATTTTTATATCTCAACTTTTCTCTCTATATTACCACTACGAATACCAAGTTTCGTTGAAATATAACAAATATTACGGCTGACATAGTCAAATTAGTGTTTTGGGTTCGGGGTAAACCCCCCCTTCCGGTGGACCGACTTTGGTGGTTAACGAGCTCGTTCAATCGTTTGCTAATTGTATGCTATATACCAAGTTTCGTGACGAAAAAACAAAAACTCTGGCCGCTATCGTGTTAACAGACACACACACATATATATATAAATTTTAACGGGGGTCATTTTCGGTGTCTACTAGGTAGGATCGATAAAGATTTGAAGAAATTTTTCAAAAATTCCGTCCAACCTCAATAGCTACTTTCCTTCGGAGGAAAGTGCTAAAAAGGGGGGGGCATTGAAATGGTAAAGAACCTTTTTGGAGACACATTTTTGGTGTA